>JAOTQM010000124.1:0-176388 GCA_026939265.1 Oreonectes daqikongensis | reverse complement strand
TCATTCTGGAATCGTACAAGTCCTGAAGTTGGGCAAGGGAGCACCAATAATCTTCTCAGCACTACAAACTGTCCGTTGTAGTCTTTGTAGGTCTGATTTGGTGGCCAAGACAAACCAAACCGTAATTGAAGTGCGCAGAACAGATTCGATAACAGCTGAATAAAACTGGATCCGTGGTAGGTTAACTTCCTCAGTTGACGAAGGAAGTACAGCCTCTGCTGGGCCTTCTTTACAATGAAGTCTAAGTGGGACTCCCACTTCAGGTCTTGAGAGATTGTGGAACCCAGGAACCTGAATGACTCCACAGTAGCCACAGTGCTGTCCAGAATGGTGAGGGGAGGGGATGAAGAAGGGTTCCTTCTGAAGTCCACGATCATCTCCACTGTCTTGGATGCATTCAACTCTAGGTTGTTTTGACTGCACCAGGCAGCCAGCTGAGCAACCTCCCTTCTGTAAGCAGATTCATCACTGTCTTGGATAAGGCCAATGACTGTGGTGTCATCTGCAAACTTCAGGAGTTTGACAGAAGGGTCTGTAGAGGTGCATTCATTTGTGTAGAGTGAGAAGGAGCAGTGGGGAAAGTACACATCCTTGAGGAGCACCGGGTTGATGGTACATGTGCTGGATGTAAATTTCCCCATCCTCACTAGCTGCTGTCTGTCTGACAGGTAGAAGGTGAAGTCCACAAACATGATCCTGGCATAAGTCCCTAGTCTGTCTAGGTGTTGTAGGATGTAATGTAGTCCCATGTTGACTGCATTGTCCACAGACCCGTTTGCTCGGTAAGCAAACTGGGGGGATTAAGCAAGGGTCTGGTGATGTCCTTCAGATGGGCCAATACAAGTCTCTCAAATGACTTCATGACCACAGATGTTAGAGCAACAGGCCTGTAGTCATTAAGTCCAGAGATTTTGGGTTTCTTCAGTTTCTTTGAACTACACATTGCTCCAAAGATCTGTTAAAGATCTGCGTGAGGATGGGTGAGTCTGGGCCTGGTGCTTTTCTGATCTTTTGTTTGCGGAAAAGCTGACACACATCCTCTTCGCAGATCGTAAGTGCAGGTTGAATGTCAAGCGGAGGTGTTAATTGTTTAACAGGGATGGTGTAAGAGTGGGTGTGGTGGGTGAAATTCTGCTTTTCAAAATGACAAGAAAATCATTTAGATTGTCAGTCGTTTATTACTCAAGATTCAAGATTCAAAGAAGCTTTATTGGCATGATAAAATAAATCTTACATTGCCAAAGCACAGGAAAATTAAATTACTCACAGACTGGGTGGGGGTGATGGCTTGTAGTGGTTATGTCTTTCAGGCCTTTCCAAACTGATGAAGGGTCGTTGGCTGAAAACTGTTTTCTGTAGCTTTTCTTAGCTGCTCTTATCGCCTTGAGTCAGAGTGATTTTGGCTGGTTTATACAAGACTTTGTCCCCACGTCTTTAAGCATCTTCTTTGGCCTGACAAAGATGTCTCAGTTTCATTGTAAACCATGGTTTGTCATTGTTGTATGTTTAGTGAGTTCTGGTGGGAATATGAACTATTATGTAATACTTCATGCTCACTTCTTACATTATTACTATATGTTACAGTTTAAAAGCATATATATTTCTGTTTACCACATCCATCATGCACTGAATCATGTTGTGTTCCCTGTTTACAGATATTTTGGCCCCAGAACAAGTGAAGGTGTCTAGGGCCTCAGGTCTTTGTGGCTCCTTGATGTTATTGCTTGTTTTAGTCTTGAGTGCTTACAACATCTTCTAGTAGATTTACACAAATAACGACCTCTCATTTTAAAAGATGTGTATACATTTTGCTTATGCTTATCTGTTGGCTGTTGACATAAGTGTACTTTCCATACTACTGTACAATGACAATGAATAACTGTTATTGCTCTTTAACATTAATGTGTAATGCAACCTTTAGTTAATGATATCAAGCTTTACTGGTGATATAAGGTTTATTTGAATATTGTTTCTAACTTTCAAAATACTTGATCAATATTTAGTCAATGTAAAATTAAAGATTTTCCTATTACTATTTGTTGTAATGTCATCTATTTTTCTAAAACATGATCTGGAACTGTTCTCCAGTAGTTAATTCTGCCCTCTTTAAAAATGAAATAAACAATAACAAATAAAGTATCTTTTACTGTTTAAGCAATCTTTTGTCCAAATGTGGGTTTGTTTCAAAGTCAAAAAGTTATCTTGTGTCATCTTGTCCATCTTGCCAATTTACAGTAAACGGACTGGAAGTACATGTTTTTCAGGTTTTTAACTTTGCTAAACAATAGGAGAATGAGGAAAAGTGGTCGGCTCAGTGTCCATCAATCACACAGACAGCATAAAGTGTAACATTGGCTTTCCTGTGGCTCAGTGGTTAGAACGTGGCGCTAGCAACGCAAGGTCATGGATTCAATCCCAGGGATTGCGCAAACTTAAAAACAAATGTATAGTACAATGCAATGTAAGTTGCTTTGGATAAAAGTGTCTGCCAAATGCATAAATGTAGTACACAAACTATGAGCTGGTCCATGAAACTGCTCTCATCTGTCTGTCTTTCTGTACGTGGCATCATTTTGCCTTAAGATCCTCACGCTGCATTGTGAGACCGTGGTCCAATATTTTAACCTTCAGTAGCCTCACTAAAAAGGTTCACTTGATATAAAACTCCCAACCGTCCTCCACATACACCACTCTTTTCTCGATCGAGTGATTCTGTCAGTGAGTTTCAGCCGACACGTGTACTCCAGGTTAGTCATGCATTACTGAAAAAGGTTTTCTTTTTAGTTTTGATTTTAAAAGGGAAACAATAAAGGTGGTTCTCGTATGGTTTAAAAAACATTCAGTGCATCACTATTTCGACAGCTTTTAAGAGATTTTGTGCACCAACATTAGCACTTACATTATGCTGGCTTGGTTGTGCTGTGATTATAGGAAAGAAACCTAACGATCCCTTTACCTGAATTTTTTCTTTATTTTTTGGTGAGGTGGCAATTTTCCAAGCACAACACAGTGAGACTAATAAAAATAGAATAGCTTCATAATTACAACATCACCTCAAACACATTATGAATAAATGAAATAAATGATTTTATGTGCTTGTCACAAACTTTAAAAGCCCAAATTTCAGTCAGTTGTGTCACATTGTATTGGTGTACTTTTACGTAGTATCGGGCCCGATACCGATGCATCCCTATTGTCGCCACTTTATCACGTTAACACCACGTGAACACGCCTGAACGCGGCCCCTTGGTAAAACAAATCGAGCAACATTTCAGTGTCTAGAAAAACCGGACTACTTTGTAAGTCGTAGGGATGTCGTAAGGATCACTGTCGAGTCCAACTGCTTGTAATTTCAACAAATAATTGAATATTACAGTACTGGTTGCTTTGTTTCTCCTACTCTCCTCAGCCATTTTGCTCATTGTTTTGCCACTCACAGGAGCGTTTCCCGCATGTCACGTGGGACACGTCCGGCATGTTCACGTGGGAAAGTGACGTTAATGCATAGCCTCTATACGGCTCCTTATATGATTCAGTGGGTCTTTAAAAGGCTTTGGCACTTATAGAGCTGCTGTTGGGCTCACATGTGCCCCCTTTCAGTGCAGCAGTGTACTGTCTGCGTCACCTTGTGTTTTCCACTACGGTTTTAAGTCTGATCAGCAAAACTAAATATGTCACACACATTCATGAAAGATATTAGCCAGACTGTGAAAAGAGGATATAATAAACGTGTCTGCAAACATTCTAGTTGTGACAGTGGGAGAGACTGTTTTGGAAGATGTGAAGTCTTGTGCCCGCTAGAGCGTGGGTAAGTAAACGGTGTATTTCAGGTTCTACAAGAACTTTCTGTACTTACATTTTCCATTTCCGTACCTGACTTACCTGAAAAACCTGAAAAGCACGGTTTATTTCATTTGTTTGCTTGGTTTATTACATTTATTTGTGCTAATGCACATACTAATTAGTTGTATTCTACAATATTTAACACAATTTAAATTTTATGGGATTGTTACCTTATTTATTAAGTTTTCATGGGTAAAAACAATTAAAAAAAATTATATAACTAGACTATTTATTACTTATTAATTTGGGCAGGGCAAGTAAGAATATAAATCGTTAGTGTTGAGTCCTGTATAAACATGTTTGTTTACTCTTTTTGTTTACTTTTACATTGAAAAGTACAAATGAGTCAACTCTGGAACACGTAGGTGACGTGAGTTTCTTTAATCCAAGTTAATGTATTGAGTAAATCACGTGTACTGTAAGTGTAAGTACATGTTTTGCAGGTTCATGTTATATGGCATTCTCTAAAGAGCAGGAGAACGAGTTGGAGGACTCAGGATGACTCCGCAACATACATCAGTTATGAGCCAGTCCTGTTCACAAGCCTCACTAAAGAGGTTCACCCGACAATATCTATAAAACTAGGGATGCACCGATACCATTTTTTAAAGACCAAGTACGAGTACCGATATTTTTTTACCTATCCCTTTACCTGTATTTTTTTTTTTTGGTGAGGTGGCACAACATAGTGAGACAAAAAATCAAAAAGCTTCATAATTACCACTCCAAATTAATAATTTCATGTGCTTGTCACAAATGTTCAAAGCACAAATGTCAGTCACATGAGGTATCAGTGTACTGTTAGTATCCCTATACAAAACTGACCATCCTCCACATAAACCACTGGAAAATGTAATTACATGGAGCGGATTCCACATTCTCACATTAACGCCAAAAGGGTGCTTTTGGTGTCTAGCATGGGTTGCTGCACCCAGGAGATCTCAACAACTCCTTTCTCGATCACCAGCACACAATTCAGGCTTTTACACAGAGCTCTTGTACACGGTGCAAATTCTGATGGTCGGAAGACCGTATGTCCACGCACGTGTCACGATCAACAAATCATCTCGTTCAACAGCATACATGTCATGGTTTCAATCTGATAGCTCCCAAACTTTTTCGACATGTTTAAAAATGATCGGGAGGTTGGGAAGTGCTCGTAAATCGCTGATGTTTGTATAGTCACGGCTCGTATCATGTGCGAGGAATTACGAGCCGTGACCATATGAACATCAGCGATTTCCTCGGGATTGGAAAAAATTCACCTGCGAGCTCGTTCAACAACAAAAATCGCACTGTGTACGCCCACCATAAGATCTCACAGCGATTCATCCAGTCCGTTTAAAATCAAGATGGGCTTTTGTTTGTTATTGTTTCTGTCTCTTTTCTTTTGTCCTGTTGTCAGGCGGCCTTTATATTTTAACAGGTAACTGAGGAAAGTAATTTCCACATTCTGGTTCATGAAGCACTCTAGGTTAGTGATTGTGAGCATGTTTTTTGTTCGTTTGTGTTGTATGTGATAGAGAAACAATAAAGAGAGTGTACAAGTCTTTTGCACACTTTTTGTGAAGTTCTTTAAAGATGTATTTAAAATGTACTGTGTATCACCAATCTAGTCAGGGCAGTTTGTGTTGTAGGTAGGAAATTTGAAATCTATTAATTTGTGTCAAGGATATGAATTTCCCAATTTTTTCATGTCAGTCAGCACGACTGCACAATTTTTCCAATACTTTTAACAACTTTCCTAAACTCTTAACACAGCAACACACTTAAAACACACAATTGGCAAAATGTTCAAAATCACACATTGTAAACTAAACTTCAACACTAATTTTCAAAATACAACAATACTAAATATCCTGACACATGTTCTCATACCAACAGGTACATTTAGTCAATCATAGCACAATGTCATAAAAAACACAAACATCAGATGGAATTACAGAAACTGCATTATTTTATGTGTGTCAGGTCTACCCTTATATAATTACCTGTTGGTTTCTGGACAATAAATATCATTGTGTCCCAGCTGATAGCCTGTGGTTCAGGGTTTTTTTTAAACTTGGGTCCAGACCCCCAGGGGCCTCCAGAAGGTTAAGTGTTTATCGGCTTTTTTTGCTACATGCATAGATTCCAGAATTGTTTATATTTGTATATTTCTAGCGAATATTTCCCATTTTTCACACTCAAATTAAAAGTTGGTATAGTACAAATACATTTGAATTGAAAATGTCTCTTCCAACAAGTGTAGCCAACTATTTATAAGTTTGGAAACAATACGTTGTCTTTATACTGTAATATCACATTCACTATTTATCTAATAGAATGTAAATGTTTCTTTACACATAAAAATTATAGATGGATATGTATTTTAGAAAGGGGGTCCCTCACAAAATAAAATGTTAAATAAAACAAAATTGTTTATTATGGCTTAAAGTAAAATGGGAGGAATATTTGTGTATTATTTTGTGTTTTGTTCCTTTAAGAGATATGTGTTTTACTGGATGTGTCAAGCGCATGCGCTGCTTTTTTTGAAGTGTCGTTTTGGCAGACAAACGCCAGTAAAGAAATAACCTGAAGTGATGAAACTGTGTCTTTGTCAGATTTATCAATATCCCAGCGACATAACACTTATCACGTTAAGCTTTGTTCACTGCTGGCATCTAGAATGATTTTGATCTGAATTTTATTGTTCATAGCGGGAGGGCTCTCTCAAATGATGTTTTACAGTTTGTCAATTAAAAAGATTATAAACTTTGTTATACGCACCCCTCAAAATCCCCCCACAGAGCCACATAACAAATCCCAATTTAACCACTAGGCTTATCCTTCCACTAATTGTCATGTGTCATCACTTAATACGAATTTGCAGATTAGAGATCACCAAACTTGAACTTTGGAATGCAAAGTTGCTTAAGGGACATTTTCTTTCTCCGTTCCCGGCTGGTGGAATGATCTTCCTGTTTCCATCAGGATGGCTGGATCAATTTCACAATTAAAAAAACAGCTAAAGACCCACCTCTTCCATGAGCACTTAACTGTCTCATAATATAAAAAAAGAAAAAAAAAATTCTACCTCTATTTTTCCTTTCCTAATGTTCTCTATATACTTGCTTATATTATCTTGACGTTGTATTTGAAACCTTGTATTACTAGCACTTCTCGTGAATATTGCTTACTTAGACGAATCGCTTGCTGTTTTCCTCAATTGTAAGTCGCTTTGGATAAAAGCGTCTGCCAAATGAATAAATGTAAATGTAAATGTAAGGGCACCTCAGCCGTTACCTGCCGGCCCTGAGAATCGAACCAGCAAACTTCTGGTCATAAGTCTGACTCTCTAACCACTGGGCTATGACTGCCCATCTGTGCAAATATGTGCAATCCCTGCTCTAACCACTGAGCTACAGGAAAGTCATTCATACTAATGAATTAAATTAATGAATAAGACCTTGATGTTACGAAACTTAAATCTGTTTAAGGAAGTACATTTAAATCAAAGTTCAGGCATGCCAGGCATGTGTGAAATAAAAAGCAAAAACAATTGTCTGTTAATGATCCTCCCACACTTAAAACACTATAAAAACAGGACTAGAAATTCAGCATCACTGTATTCAGAGAGAATCTCTCCTTAGGTTGTTCTGCAGCAGCTATACATCTGAGGTAAAGTCACTTATTCAATTCTTTCTACAAGTACAATACCCAGGCAATTGCATATATATATTACCTTTACAATATACATTTGGCAGATGCTTTTATCCATGGCTTACAGTGCATGGCAGGTTTATCAGGATGTGTGATCCCATGGAAATCAAACTCATGACCTTTTGTGTTGCTAATACAATGCTCTACCAGTAAAAAACTAAAATATTCTTTTTACAGGTCATTTTGAGGTCTGACACAATGAGGTGTCTGATTTTTCTGTGTGTGCCATTACTGCTGCTGAATTACAGTGAGTCTTTTACATCTTTTAAAATAAAAACCTAGACATCAAACAAGACATTATTAAATGACTAAATGCTTCTGTTAACCCTCAAGTACTGTTAACTGAACTAATCTGCTGTTAGTGGACAAATTTTGACACATTTTACAAAAATGTCATAACACATCTTTTTTGTTTAATGTTAAAACTTTCAAGATATGCATTTATTTTAATCGTTTTTTGGTATTTTTACCTTATTGACGTCATTTACTCTATTCATTTGAGTGTCAAATAAAAAAAATATGTTTTTCTTTTGTATTTTTATGTTTTATCTTTTTTAATAATTACATGATTTTCATAAAAAATCTTTTAAAACATCTAATAAAATTTATAAGTGAAAACCCTCAAAATTTTTACTACTAATAGCTCTTCAGTCTTGATCACTATCGCCAGAGGTTCTATGACTAGTAATGTTCAGATGACCGTCCTTATACAGCTTATTACTAGAACATTATTTATCTAGTTCCCTCAGACTATAAAAACTTAATCGAAGTAATGATTATTACTAACCAGAGGTCATGACCACTCCATAGAAATAAATAGACCAATCTTACTTTTCTTAACAGCTTTATATAATCATGCCATAGTTTCCTATGTACACTTAGATAGAATAATATTACAATAATCAGAGGTTTCAGGCTCACCCTATTTAGATTGGTCAGACAACATTTGTGTTCCCATTATTAGCCCTTACGGTCTGAGTACACTGAAACTAGTGCCAAACTAGCCAGATCTCTAAAATCTCAGCTGATGTGCCCCAATGCTTCACCTCGACAGGATTCTAGTCCATCACTAACCTGAACGTAGACTTGCGGTAACAAAGGATATAGCGAGATCTACTAGAGTTGATAAATACAGAGTAATGCAGAATAAATTCAAACATGACAAATGTATTTGTCAGGTATATGTTTCATGCCAATTACATTATCAATTCAGAGAATACGAAAACAAAACCTCAAATACTCAAAGATTAGTCTACGAGTTTAAGATGCATACTTGACAGTAGAAAAGACCTCACAGGACATTCTGGGAACACACAGCATCATGGGGTTTCATCTCGATTTTAAGTTTCCTCAAGTACCCAGACCAACATACCCTTCCACCACATTTCTCTTTATCCTCACTTGATTCAAGCATAAGATCCAGATTCTGTTACACTGAACCTTTTCGCCATTGTGATGAATGCAGATTAACTGAAAACTAACTGACACCAAGACAGCAGAAGATATTTTTTGTCTGGAATCTTAAACAATTCTTGCTGTGGGACTTTGATCTGACTTTGGTGTGTGTGTGCGTGTGTGTGTGTGTGTGTGTGTGTGTGTGTGTGTGTGTGTGTGTGTGTGTGTGTGTGTGTGTGTGTGTGTGTGCGTGCGCATGTGTGTGTGTGGTGCAAAATGGCTGATTGGCAAAATTTTGAACATAAATTGCTCAGTTAGTGGCTCATTCAATATTTGGTTTGTGAATGTGTGAGCGACTGTTATTATGTGACCAAATAATAAAACCAAATTACCAGATCAACCAGGAACCTCGGAGTCATCTTTGATGACCAGCTGTCCTTCGGGGATCACATTGCTAAGACAACGCAATCATGTTGATTTGCTTTATTCAACGTCAGGAAGATTAGACCATATCTCACTGAGCATGCAGCACAGCTTCTTGTTCAGACCCTTGTAATCTCAAGGTTGGACACTCTTCCTGTCAAAGCAATCAAACCACTCCAGCTGGTTCAGAATGCAGCAGCACGGCTCATTTTCCAAGAGCCCAAAAGGGCTCATGTGACACCCCTCCTTATCTCTCTCCACTGGTTACCGGTCAAAGCCTGTATCAAATTCAAGTCACTAATGCTTGCCTACAGAACTTTAACTGGCTCTGCACCGGCATACCTTCATACACTCCTACACCCCATCAAGATCCTTGCGTTCAGCAAATGAGCGGCCTTCTCAAAAGGGCAGTAGATCACTTTCCTGCTCATTCTCCTTCACAACTCCTTGCTGGTGGAACAGCCTTCCAAACTCTGTCCGGTCAACCACATCTCTTACCATATTCATACAACATCTTCCAGTTTTTCTCGATTGCTTGAACACATTTCTTGAAATTACACCTCCTTTTCTCGAAACTCTAGACACAAATCCATAATTTCTCACCCAATTCACTCAACATCATGTTTTGGGGTCAAAATGAAGCTCTCCACTCAAAACCATTCAAACTTGCTGAAAAAACAAACTTTTCCCCCAGACATGACACACAAGCCCTCAAAAACACTCACACTACAACATAGTCTCAGACTCTGGTGAGATCAATTCAAAACACTGTTACTAAAACCTCTTATTGGGATTCAAGAATAATTTGACAGCTTTATTACAATATACAACATAAAAGAGTGGAGACAGAGCAAAATGCAACAATGAGCCTTAGGAAAAAATAAAATAAATACACTACTGTAATGTATGACAGTAACATGTATGATTGTTTCAGTACTTGTGTTTAATTGGTTAACTCGATAAACAGATTAATCTGATAATATATCTAAAGTAAAGCCTTTTTCGTCTTTTAATGATTTGAAAAGGGTTATTCATGCTTTTATATTGACCTGTTAAAATGACGTTTTCCTTGCACGCTTGCATATGGTGCAAAATGCTGCTGCCTGCCCCCCTTATTGACGGGGACACGTAAGCCAGCGCAAACATATCACACCTATTGGCCTCTCTCCACTGGCTACCTGTTCATTTTAGAATTAAGTTCAAGATATTAGTTTTGGTTTTCAAGTTATTAAACGGCTTAGCTCCTAAATATCTTTCTGACCACAGCCATATGTTCCATTCTGATCACTTAGGTCTGTTGAGCATTTACTTTACTGTGCTTTCGCAGTGGTGGCCCCAAAACTGTGGAATAATTTCAGAATCAGAATAAGCTTTATTTGCCAAGTGTGCACACACAATGAATTTGTTCTGGTTACAGGAGCTCTTAAACACACAGTATACACATAACACGAGAAATAGAAAAGAATATAAAATAAATATGGATAAAAATATAATAATATACAAAGGTGCAGTTTAGTTATGCGCAAGTGTGCCTAGTAAGTATGTATATTACTGTACATGTTTAAGACCAAGAAAATATAATAATAGGTATTTACATAAAGTGTAAGAGTAAAGATATTGTACTGATATATATTGCACTTAACAACTAGGAGGTTATGGTGGATGTACTAGCTGTTCAGGTTTGAGATGGCCTGCGAGAAGAAGCTGTTCTTGAATCTAGATGTTCTAGTGCGCAGTGTTCTGTATCGTCTGCCTGATAGCAGGAGTTCAAAAAATGTGCCTCTGTATGTCAGGCAGGCTCAAACTCTTTTCATTTTTAAATCAATTCTTAAAACATTTTTTTATAGTATTGCATTTAATTCAGTATGAGAGCTGCTTTTTATGTGCTGTTTATTTGCATATAATAAAGTATAATTAAATATAAGCTTTTATACTGCAAGTAAGATAGTGATATCCAAATTCAAAGTAGGAGGTAGACATGCTGGTGGAACTTGACTATTTGCCAGTCAGGTAGTATGGATCTGTACTACAAATTATATAAATTACTGTTCCTAAAATCTTTATTGAGATTATCTTGGTATCATATCTACTTGGTTTGCTTCTGTTTCTACAGTAAAACTATTTAATTGGTCTTTACTGTGCTGCTCCGTATACATTTACTGCTCAATGCAACAATACCTCCAAAATGGTAATGCACCTTGACGTCTGCTGGTGTAGACGCTATTAGAGGTATAATTATTGTTATAGTTGTCTCACACCCTTAAATCTTTCTGTCTAAAATCAGCATGTAATTTTTCCAGGAATGTTTCACTATTTCCCCATTGAGTGCACAAACTGACACTGGGAACAATGGCTGATACTGAAGCTTGTCAGACAGCAACAGAAATAAAGGGGATCAGGGTTTTGTGAAGGGTCAATTGTTCATTATTCTGCATTTATCAATAAATAACTAATACAAAAATGTATGTGTAAATAATAATAACCTAAATAATAATGCTGTTCTTACCGTTACGTTCTTAACATTGTTTTAAATGACATACAGGCTTATGCTCTGATTAAACGGTGAAGTATTCAAGCAGGTGAAGTTGTATGCATTTTAGTATCGGCCCACCAGATTTTCTCTGCGCCCACCTACATTGTGATTTCTGGCTACAACACTGGTCATCAGTGTTTAAATGCATAGACATTATTTTATAGAACCATAGAAAATTTGTATTCACTGTCTGCAGTGTGTAGACAGTATACATGTTTTGAAATATGTTGCTACTATAAGTTATTGTCATTCTGTTAACATGAGACCAGCTTCATTTGTCATATTACTGGATGAACCAGATTAAGTGATCTGTGACTCACTTCAGGGGATATTAGCTGTAGTTCTACATTTAGGCAAACACTCCAAAAGATGTGACAACAACTCACAAATAGTTTATTCCTATTTATTCTGAATACGAATTCTTTCTGAAACTGCGCACAGGATTAAAATTGTCCAGTTCAGGCCTTGTTCCCCATTTGATAAACTTGCTTCGACCCGGGTAATTGCAGCTATATTTTTAGAAATGTCTAATTGTACAACAAAGTGTTTTAAATATGGATAATTTGCAGTAGTTTATTTTTATCATAGCACCCCAACTGATGATTTTTGGGATATCGTTTTTAAAGTCAACTTTAAAACTAAACTAAATGTTATAGCTTTTTAACGCTTTCACATGGCTTCAAGTTAATATTTACTGCATACAGAGAACATAAATACATTTGTTAATAATGTTTATTTGACTTTAACAATCTTTCTTTGTCTTCAGTTGGCTGGACACAAAGAACTGCAGCACAAAGTACAGGTAACATAAAATAAGAAGAAAACTTTTCTGAAAGGCTATAAAACAACAGCATTGTTAAAAGAAACAGGCATGAATCACTGATATTAATTTTGTGATTTCAGAATTTTATGAAAACTTTACAATGCTGTGTATTTGTCTTTCAGCTCCACGAGTGACATTGACCACGTCCATCTCAGGAATGAAAGGTAATGATGTTCAAGATGATAGAACTTCCATTATTATTGCCAGTTTCTTTATTATGTTATATCATAAAGAAATACAAATTCTTTTGTTTTGCTCTGTTTTTTTTTAATAATAGACATCAGGCTGGTGAATGGTCCCAACAACTGTTCTGGAAGAGTTGAGGTTCTTCATAATGGAGTTTGGGGAACTGTGTGTGATGATATATGGGATCTATCACATGCTGCAGTGGTGTGTCGACAGATGGGTTGTGGTGCTGCTACAGAGGCAAAGAGCAGTGCTTATTTTGGACAAGGTTCAGGACAAATATGGTTGGATGATGTAGCGTGTAGAGGGAATGAAACTTCACTGAAAAACTGTTCAGCACTACCATGGGGAACACACAACTGTGTACACGGTGAGGATGCTGGAGTCATCTGCCAATGTAAGTTAAAATATTTTCCATATTTTTTAGACATGTGATCCTGACTGTTAAAACCAATAAATGCAAATACAAATTGTATATAAATTAATTAAAACTACCTAACAGTTATTGATTCTTTGTGGATGTCTATCAGAAGTTCAGTTTAGACTAAATAACATTTGGTTATGTTGTTGCCGCTGAAACAGTCAATAATGAAGTAAATTTTGTAAATGATCATCCATTAGAACATTTAGTTCTGTGTGTAAAATGAGATTTTCAAATCATTTTGTTACTAAAGTTTATTATAATAATGATCAATCTCTCTTTTTGTAGTCGGTCGGACACAAACAACTGTAGCACAGAATACAGGTAATTACACATAAACACCACCTGAACCTAAAGCACATCTTTCTTTGTCACAGACTAAAAAAAAAGTGTAGCCTCGTTAAATTGTAAGAGGTAAAAATCAACATGTAATTTTTCCAGGAATGTTTCACTATTTCCCCATTGAGTGCACAAACTGACACTGGGAACAATGGCTGATACCGAATCTTGTCGGACAGCAACAGAAATAAAGGGATCAGGGTTTTGTGAAGGGTCAACTGTTCATTATTCTGCATTTATCAATAAATAACTAATACAAAATGTATGTGTAAAAAATAATAACCTAAATAATAATGCTGTTCTTACCGTTACGTTCTTAACATTGTTTTAAATGATATACAGGCTTATGCTCTGATTAAACGGTGAAGTATTCAAGCAGGTGAAGTTGTATATTTTGATAACAGATGCATTTTAGTATCGGCCCACCAGATTTTCTCTGCGCCCACCTACATTGTGATTTCTGGCTACAACACTGGTCATCAGTGTTTAAATGCATAGACATTATTTTATAGAACCATAGAAAATTTGTATTCACTGTCTGCAGTGTGTAGACAGTATACATGTTTTGAAATATGTTGCTACTATAAGTTATTGTCATTCTGTTAACATGAGACCAGCTTCATTTGTCATATTACTGGATGAACCAGATTAAGTGATCTGTGACTCACTTCAGGGGATATTAGCTGTAGTTCTACATTTAGGCAAACACTCCAAAAGATGTGACAACAACTCACAAATAGTTTTATTCCTATTTATTCTGAATACGAAATCATTCTGAAACTGCGCACAGGATTAAAATTGTCCAGTTCAGGCCTTGTTCCCCATTTGATAAACTTGCTTCGACCCGGGTAATTGCAGCTATATTTTTAGACACTTCTAATTGTACAACAAAATGTTTCAAATATGAATAATTTGCAGTAGTTTATTTTTTTCCTAGCACCCCAATTGATGATTTTTGGGATATCGTTTTTAAAGTCAACTTTAATACTAAACTAAATGTTATAGTTTTTAACGCTTTCACATGGCTTCAAGTTAATATATACTGTATACAGAGAACATAAATACATTTGTTAATAAAGTTTATTTGACCTTAACAATCTTTCTTTGTCTTTAGTTGGCTGGACACAAAGAACTGCAGCACAAAGTACAGGTAACATAAAATAAGAAGAAAACTTTTCTGAAAGGCTATAAAACAACAGCATTGTTAAAAGAAACAGGCATGAATCACTGATATTAATTTTGTGATTTCAGAATTTTATGAAAACTTTACAATGCTGTGTATTTGTCTTTCAGCTCCACGAGTGACATTGACCACGTCCATCTCAGGAATGAAAGGTAATGATGTTCAAGATGAAAGAACTTCCATTATTATTGCCAGTTTCTTTATTATGTTATATCATAAAGAAATACAAATTCTTTTGTTTTGCTCTGTTTTTTTTTCAAAAATAGACATCAGGCTGGTGAATGGTCCCAACAACTGTTCTGGAAGAGTTGAGGTTCTTCATAATGGAGTTTGGGGAACTGTGTGTGATGATATATGGGATCTATCACATGCTGCAGTGGTGTGTCGACAGATGGGTTGTGGTGCTGCTTCAGAGGCAAAAAGCATTGCTTATTTTGGACAAGGTTCAGGACAGATATGGTTGGATGATGTAACGTGTAGAGGGAATGAAACTTCACTGAAAAGCTGTACAGCACTACCATGGGGATCACACAACTGTGTACACGGTGAGGATGCTGGAGTCATCTGCCAATGTAAGTTAAGCATCTTTCCATTTTTTTTAAATATATTTTTAGAGACTTTAGAGCTGAAGGTTCTGTTTATTTTTATCACAGCACCCCCAGTGTTTTTTTTTTTAATAACATTTTAAAGGCTGTGACTATTTAATAAATGTGACTAAGATTGTTATTTTTTTTCACATGGTACAAATCCAATGGATTGATCTGAAGTTTTGATATATTTCTTCTGATATATTAAAACTACCTAACAGTTATTGATTCTTTATGGATGTCTATCAGAAGTTCAGTTTAGACTAAATAACATTTGATTATGTTGTTGCCGCTGAAACAGTCAATAATGAAGTCAATTTTGTAAATGATCATCCATTAGAACATTTAGTTTTGTGTGTAAAATGAGATTTTTAAATCATTTTGTTACTAAAGTTTATTATAATTATTATCAATCTCTCTTTTTGTAGTTGGTGTGACACAAACAACTGTAGCACAGAATACAGGTAATTACACATAAACACCACCTGAACCTAAAGCACATCTTTTTTCTCATTCAGTATGAAGTGCAGCTTTGTTGATTTGTAAGATATAAACAGACAAGAATCTCTCTAAAATATTTGAATATTTCAGAATCAAAATTTTTGTTTAAAATTCTTGCTTTAAAACCTCCTACTAGGATATCACATCTTTATAATTGTTTGTAAAGTTTTTACAAAATTTTAGTTTAAAACCCTTAAAACTCAGAACCTCATGACAAGAAATATTTTCATGCCCTCAAGTTAATATTTACTGCATACAGAGAACATAAATACATTTGTTAATAAAGTTTATTTGACTTTAACAATCTTTCTTTGTCTTTAGTTGGCTGGACACAAAGAATTTCAGCACAAAGTACAGGTAACATAAAATAAGAAGAAAACTTTTCTGAAAGGCTATAAAACAACAGCCTTAAAAGAAACAGGCATGAATCACTGATATTAATTTTGTGATTTCAGAATTTTATGAAAACTTTACAATGCTGTGTATTTGTCTTTCAGCTCCACAAGTGACATTGACCACGTCCATCTCAGGAATGAAAGGTAATGATGTTCAAGATGATAGAACTTCCATTATTATTGCCAGTTTCTTTATCATGTTATATCATAAAGAAATACAAATTCTTTTGTTTTGCTCTGTTTTTTTTAAATAATAGACATCAGGCTGGTGAATGGTCCCAACAACTGTTCTGGAAGAGTTGAGGTTCTTCATAATGGAGTTTGGGGATCTGTGTGTGATGATATATGGGATCTATCACATGCTGCAGTGGTGTGTCGACAGATGGGT
Organism: Oreonectes daqikongensis; assembly: GCA_026939265.1. Classification (NCBI taxonomy): domain Eukaryota; kingdom Metazoa; phylum Chordata; class Actinopteri; order Cypriniformes; family Nemacheilidae; genus Oreonectes; species Oreonectes daqikongensis. Next base: position 159,669 of record JAOTQM010000124.1, on the reverse strand, counting down.
TGTGGTGTTGCTTCAGAGGCAAAGAGCAGTGCTTATTTTGGACAAGGTTCAGGACAAATATGGTTGGATGATGTAACGTGTAGAGGGAATGAAACTTCACTGAAAAACTGTTCAGCACTACCATGGGGAACACACAACTGTGTACACGGTGAGGATGCTGGAGTCATCTGCCAATGTAAGTTAAAATATTTTCCATATTTTTTAGACATGTGATCCTGACTGTTAAAACCAATAAATGCAAATACAAATTGTATATAAATTAATTAAAACTACCTAACAGTTATTGATTCTTTATGGATGTCTATCAGAAGTTCAGTTTAGACTAAATAACATTTGATTAAGTTGTTGCCGCTGAAACAGTCAATAATGAAGTAAATTTTGTAAATGATCATCCATTAGAACATTTAGTTCTGTGTGTAAAATGAGATTTTCAAATCATTTTGTTACTAAAGTTTATTATAATAATGATCAATCTCTCTTTTTGTAGTCGGTCGGACACAAACAACTGTAGCACAGAATACAGGTAATTACACATAAACACCACCTGAACCTAAAGCACATCTTTTTTGTCACAGACTATAAAGTGTAGCCTCGTTAAATTGTAAGAGGTAAAAATCAACATGTAATTTTTCCAGGAATGTTTCACTATTTCCCCATTGAGTGCACAAACTGACACTGGGAACAATGGCTGATACCGAATCTTGTCGGACAGCAACAGAAATAAAGGGATCAGGGTTTTGTGAAGGGTCAACTGTTCATTATTCTGCATTTATCAATAAATAACTAATACAAAAATGTATGTGTAAAAAATAATAACCTAAATAATAATGCTGTTCTTACCGTTACGTTCTTAACATTGTTTTAAATGATATACAGGCTTATGCTCTGATTAAACGGTGAAGTATTCAAGCAGGTGAAGTTGTATGCATTTTAGTATCGGCCCACCAGATTTTCTCTGCGCCCACCTACATTGTGATTTCTGGCTACAACACTGGTCATCAGTGTTTAAATGCATAGACATTATTTTATAGAACCATAGAAAATTTGTATTCACTGTCTGCAGTGTGTAGACAGTATACATGTTTTGAAATATGTTGCTACTATAAGTTATTGTCATTCTGTTAACATGAGACCAGCTTCATTTGTCATATTACTGGATGAACCAGATTAAGTGATCTGTGACTCACTTCAGGGGATATTAGCTGTAGTTCTACATTTAGGCAAACACTCCAAAAGATGTGACAACAACTCACAAATAGTTTTATTCCTATTTATTCTGAATACGAAATCATTCTGAAACTGCGCACAGGATTAAAATTGTCCAGTTCAGGCCTTGTTCCCCATTTGATAAACTTGCTTCGACCCGGGTAATTGCAGCTATATTTTTAGACATTTCTAATTGTACAACAAAATGTTTCAAATATGAATAATTTGCAGTAGTTTATTTTTTTCCTAGCACCCCAATTGATGATTTTTGGGATATCGTTTTTAAAGTCAACTTTAATACTAAACTAAATGTTATAGTTTTTAACGCTTTCACATGGCTTCAAGTTAATATTTACTGTATACAGAGAACATAAATACATTTGTTAATAAAGTTTATTTGACCTTAACAATCTTTCTTTGTCTTTAGTTGGCTGGACACAAAGAACTGCAGCACAAAGTACAGGTAACATAAAATAAGAAGAAAACTTTTCTAAAAGGCTATAAAACAACAGCCCTAAAAAAACTGACACGAATCTCTGATAATAATTTTGTGATTTCAGAATTTTATGAAAACTTTACAATGCTGTGTATTTGTCTTTCAGCTCCACAAGTGACATTGACCACGTCCATCTCAGGAATGAAAGGTAATGATGTTCAAGATGATAGAACTTCCATTATTATTGCCAGTTTCTTTATCATGTTATATCATAAAGAAATACAAATTCTTTTGTTTTGCTCTGTTTTTTTTAATAATAGACATCAGGCTGGTGAATGGTCCCAACAACTGTTCTGGAAGAGTTGAGGTTCTTCATAATGGAGTTTGGGGAACTGTGTGTGATGATATATGGGATCTATCACATGCTGCAGTGGTGTGTCGACAGATGGGTTGTGGTGCTGCTATAGAGGCAAAAAGCATTGCTTATTTTGGACAAGGTTCAGGACAAATATGGTTGGATGATGTAACGTGTAGAGGGAATGAAACTTCACTGAAAAACTGTTCAGCACTACCATGGGGAACACACAACTGTGTACACGGTGAGGATGCTGGAGTCATCTGCCAATGTAAGTTAAAATATTTTCCATATTTTTTAGACATGTGATCCTGACTGTTAAAACCAATAAATGCAAATACAAATTGTATATAAATTAATTAAAACTACCTAACAGTTATTGATTCTTTATGGATGTCTATCAGAAGTTCAGTTTAGACTAAATAACATTTGATTAAGTTGTTGCCGCTGAAACAGTCAATAATGAAGTAAATTTTGTAAATGATCATCCATTAGAACATTTAGTTCTGTGTGTAAAATGAGATTTTCAAATCATTTTGTTACTAAAGTTTATTATAATAATGATCAATCTCTCTTTTTGTAGTCGGTCGGACACAAACAACTGTAGCACAGAATACAGGTAATTACACATAAACACCACCTGAACCTAAAGCACATCTTTTTTTGTCACAGACTATAAAGTGTAGCCTCGTTAAATTGTAAGAGGTAAAAATCAACATGTAATTTTTCCAGGAATGTTTCACTATTTCCCCATTGAGTGCACAAACTGACACTGGGAACAATGGCTGATACCGAATCTTGTCGGACAGCAACAGAAATAAAGGGATCAGGGTTTTGTGAAGGGTCAACTGTTCATTATTCTGCATTTATCAATAAATAACTAATACAAAAATGTATGTGTAAAAAATAATAACCTAAATAATAATGCTGTTCTTACCGTTACGTTCTTAACATTGTTTTAAATGATATACAGGCTTATGCTCTGATTAAACGGTGAAGTATTCAAGCAGGTGAAGTTGTATGCATTTTAGTATCGGCCCACCAGATTTTCTCTGCGCCCACCTACATTGTGATTTCTGGCTACAACACTGGTCATCAGTGTTTAAATGCATAGACATTATTTTATAGAACCATAGAAAATTTGTATTCACTGTCTGCAGTGTGTAGACAGTATACATGTTTTGAAATATGTTGCTACTATAAGTTATTGTCATTCTGTTAACATGAGACCAGCTTCATTTGTCATATTACTGGATGAACCAGATTAAGTGATCTGTGACTCACTTCAGGGGATATTAGCTGTAGTTCTACATTTAGGCAAACACTCCAAAAGATGTGACAACAACTCACAAATAGTTTTATTCCTATTTATTCTGAATACGAAATCATTCTGAAACTGCGCACAGGATTAAAATTGTCCAGTTCAGGCCTTGTTCCCCATTTGATAAACTTGCTTCGACCCGGGTAATTGCAGCTATATTTTTAGACATTTCTAATTGTACAACAAAATGTTTCAAATATGAATAATTTGCAGTAGTTTATTTTTTTCCTAGCACCCCAATTGATGATTTTTGGGATATCGTTTTTAAAGTCAACTTTAATACTAAACTAAATGTTATAGTTTTTAACGCTTTCACATGGCTTCAAGTTAATATTTACTGTATACAGAGAACATAAATACATTTGTTAATAAAGTTTATTTGACCTTAACAATCTTTCTTTGTCTTTAGTTGGCTGGACACAAAGAACTGCAGCACAAAGTACAGGTAACATAAAATAAGAAGAAAACTTTTCTAAAAGGCTATAAAACAACAGCCCTAAAAAAACTGACACGAATCTCTGATAATAATTTTGTGATTTCAGAATTTTATGAAAACTTTACAATGCTGTGTATTTGTCTTTCAGCTCCACAAGTGACATTGACCACGTCCATCTCAGGAATGAAAGGTAATGATGTTCAAGATGATAGAACTTCCATTATTATTGCCAGTTTCTTTATCATGTTATATCATAAAGAAATACAAATTCTTTTGTTTTGCTCTGTTTTTTTTTAATAATAGACATCAGGCTGGTGAATGGTCCCAACAACTGTTCTGGAAGAGTTGAGGTTCTTCATAATGGAGTTTGGGGAACTGTGTGTGATGATATATGGGATCTATCACATGCTGCAGTGGTGTGTCGACAGATGGGTTGTGGTGCTGCTATAGAGGCAAAAAGCATTGCTTATTTTGGACAAGGTTCAGGACAAATATGGTTGGATGATGTAACGTGTAGAGGGAATGAAACTTCACTGAAAAACTGTTCAGCACTACCATGGGGAACACACAACTGTGTACACGGTGAGGATGCTGGAGTCATCTGCCAATGTAAGTTAAAATATTTTCCATATTTTTTAGACATGTGATCCTGACTGTTAAAACCAATAAATGCAAATACAAATTGTATATAAATTAATTAAAACTACCTAACAGTTATTGATTCTTTATGGATGTCTATCAGAAGTTCAGTTTAGACTAAATAACATTTGATTAAGTTGTTGCCGCTGAAACAGTCAATAATGAAGTAAATTTTGTAAATGATCATCCATTAGAACATTTAGTTCTGTGTGTAAAATGAGATTTTCAAATCATTTTGTTACTAAAGTTTATTATAATAATGATCAATCTCTCTTGTTGTAGTCGGTCGGACACAAACAACTGTAGCACAGAATACAGGTAATTACACATAAACACCACCTGAACCTAAAGCACATCTTTTTTTGTCACAGACTAAAAAAAAAGTGTAGCCTCGTTAAATTGTAAGAGGTAAAAATCAACATGTAATTTTTCCAGGAATGTTTCACTATTTCCCCATTGAGTGCACTACAAACTGACACTGGGAACAATGGCTGATACCGAATCTTGTCGGACAGCAACAGAAATAAAGGGGATCAGGGTTTTGTGAAGGGTCAACTGTTCATTATTCTGCATTTATCAATAAATAACTAATACAAAAATGTATGTGTAAAAAATAATAACCTAAATAATAATGCTGTTCTTACCGTTACGTTCTTAACATTGTTTTAAATGACATACAGGCTTATGCTCTGATTAAACGGTGAAGTATTCAAGCAGGTGAAGTTGTATGCATTTTAGTATCGGCCCACCAGATTTTCTCTGCGCCCACCTACATTGTGATTTCTGGCTACAACACTGGTCATCAGTGTTTAAATGCATAGACATTATTTTATAGAACCATAGAAAATTTGTATTCACTGTCTGCAGTGTGTAGACAGTATACATGTTTTGAAATATGTTGCTACTATAAGTTATTGTCATTCTGTTAACATGAGACCAGCTTCATTTGTCATATTACTGGATGAACCAGATTAAGTGATCTGTGACTCACTTCAGGGGATATTAGCTGTAGTTCTACATTTAGGCAAACACTCCAAAAGATGTGACAACAACTCACAAATAGTTTTATTCCTATTCATTCTGAATACGAATTCATTTTGAAACTGCGCACAGGATTAAAATTGTCCAGTTCAGGCCTTGTTCCCCATTTGATCAAACCTGCTTCCACCCGGGTAATTGCAGCTATATTTTTAGACATTTCTAATTGTACAACAAAGTGTTTTAAATATGGATAATTTGCAGTAGTTTACTTCTATCCTAGCACCCCAATTGATGATTTTTGGGATATCGTTTTTAAAGTCAACTTTAAAACTAAACTAAATGTTATAGCTTTTTAACGCTTTCACATGGCTTCAAGTTAATATATACTGTATACAGAGAACATAAATACATTTGTTAATAAAGTTTATTTGACTTTAACAATCTTTCTTTGTCTTTAGTTGGCTGGACACAAAGAACTACAGCACAAAGTACAGGTAACATAAAATAAGAAGAAAACTTTTCTGAAAGGCTATAAAACAACAGCCTTAAAAGAAACAGGCATGAATCACTGATATTAATTTTGTGATTTCAGAATTTTATGAAAACTTTACAATGCTGTGTATTTGTCTTTCAGCTCCACGAGTGACATTGACCACGTCCATCTCAGGAATGAAAGGTAATGATGTTCAAGATGATGGAACTTCCATTATTATTGCCAGTTTCTTTATCATGTTATATCATAAAGAAATACAAATTCTTTTGTTTTGCTCTGTTTTTTTTTCAATAATAGACATCAGGCTGGTGAATGGTCCCAACAACTGTTCTGGAAGAGTTGAGGTTCTTCATAATGGAGTTTGGGGAACTGTGTGTGATGATATATGGGATCTATCACATGCTGCAGTGGTGTGTCGACAGATGGGTTGTGGTGTTGCTTCAGAGGCAAAAAGCAGTGCTTATTTTGGACAAGGTTCAGGACAGATATGGTTGGATGATGTAGCGTGTAGAGGGAATGAAACTTCACTGAAAAACTGTTCAGCACTACCATGGGGAACACACAACTGTGGACACCATGAAGATGCTGGAGTCATCTGCCAATGTAAGTTAAGCATCTTTCCATTTTTTTTGACATATGTGACCCTGACTGTTAAAACCAATAAATGCAAATACAAATTGTTTATAAATTAATTAAAACTACCTAACAGTTATTGATTCTTTATGGATGTCTATCAGAAGTTCAGTTTAGACTAAATTACATTTGATTAAGTTGTTGCCAATGAAACAGTCAAAACATTTTTTTAAATGATCATCCATTTGAACATTTTGTTTTGTGTGTAAAATGAGATTTTCAAATCATTTTGTTACTAAAGTTTATTATAATTATTATCAATCTCTCTTTTTGTAGTTGGTGTGACACAAACAACTGTAGCACAGAATACAGGTAATTACACATAAACACCACCTGAACCTAAAGCACATCTTTTTTCTCATTCAGTATGAAGTGCAGCTTTGTTGATTTGTAAGAGATAAACAGACAAGAATCTCTCTAAAATATTTGAATATTTCGGAATCAAAATTTTTGTTTAAAATTCTTGCTTTAAAACATCCTACTAGGATATCACATCTTTATAATTGTTTGTAAAGTTTTAACAACATTTTAGTTTAAAACCCTTAAAACTCAGAACCTCATGACAAGAAATATTTTCATGCCCTCAAGTTAATATTTACTGCATACAGAGAACATGAATACATTTGTTAATAAAGTTTATTTGACTTTAACAATCTTTCTTTGTCTTTAGTTGGCTGGACACAAAGAACTGCAGCACAAAGTACAGGTAACATAAAATAAGAAGAAAACTTTTCGGAAAGGCTATAAAACAACAGCCTTAAAAGAAACAGGCATGAATCACTGATATTAATTTTGTGATTTCAGAATTTTATGAAAACTTTACAATGCTGTGTATTTGTCTTTCAGCTCCACGAGTGACATTGACCACGTCCATCTCAGGAATGAAAGGTAATGATGTTCAAGTTGATAGAACTTCCATTATTATTGCCAGTTTCTTTATCATGTTATATCATAAAGAAATACAAATTATTTTGTTTTGCTCTGTTTTTTTTTCAATAATAGACATCAGGCTGGTGAATGGTCCCAACAACTGTTCTGGAAGAGTTGAGGTTCTTCATAATGGATTTTGGGGAACTGTGTGTGATGATATATGGGATCTATCACATGCTGCAGTGGTGTGTCGACAGATGGGTTGTGGTGTTGCTTCAGAGGCAAAAAGCAGTGCTTATTTTGGACAAGGTTCAGGACAGATATGGTTGGATGATGTAGCGTGTAGAGGGAATGAAACTTCACTGAAAAACTGTTCAGCACTACCATGGGGATCACACAACTGTGGACACCATGAAGATGCTGGAGTCATCTGCCAATGTAAGTTAAGCATCTTTCCATTTTTTTTGACATATGTGACCCTGACTGTTAAAACCAATAAATGCAAATACAAATTGTTTATAAATTAATTAAAACTACCTAACAGTTATTGATTCTTTATGGATGTCTATCAGAAGTTCAGTTTAGACTAAATAACATTTGATTAAGTTGTTGCCAATGAAACAGTCAAAACATTTTTTTAAATGATCATCCATTTGAACATTTTGTTTTGTGTGTAAAATGAGATTTTCAAATCATTTTGTTACTAAAGTTTATTATAATTATTATCAATCTCTCTTTTTGTAGTTGGTGTGACACAAACAACTGTAGCACAGAATACAGGTAATTACACATAAACACCACCTGAACCTAAAGCACATCTTTTTTCTCATTCAGTATGAAGTGCAGCTTTGTTGATTTGTAAGAGATAAACAGACAAGAATCTCTCTAAAATATTTGAATATTTCGGAATCAAAATTTTTGTTTAAAATTCTTGCTTTAAAACATCCTACTAGGATATCACATCTTTATAATTGTTTGTAAAGTTTTAACAACATTTTAGTTTAAAACCCTTAAAACTCAGAACCTCATGACAAGAAATATTTTCATGCCCTCAAGTTAATATTTACTGCATACAGAGAACATGAATACATTTGTTAATAAAGTTTATTTGACTTTAACAATCTTTCTTTGTCTTTAGTTGGCTGGACACAAAGAACTGCAGCACAAAGTACAGGTAACATAAAATAAGAAGAAAACTTTTCGGAAAGGCTATAAAACAACAGCCTTAAAAGAAACAGGCATGAATCACTGATATTAATTTTGTGATTTCAGAATTTTATGAAAACTTTACAATGCTGTGTATTTGTCTTTCAGCTCCACGAGTGACATTGACCACGTCCATCTCAGGAATGAAAGGTAATGATGTTCAAGATGATGGAACTTCCATTATTATTGCCAGTTTCTTTATCATGTTATATCATAAAGAAATACAAATTATTTTGTTTTGCTCTGTTTTTTTTTCAATAATAGACATCAGGCTGGTGAATGGTCCCAACAACTGTTCTGGAAGAGTTGAGGTTCTTCATAATGGATTTTGGGGAACTGTGTGTGATGATATATGGGATCTATCACATGCTGCAGTGGTGTGTCGACAGATGGGTTGTGGTGCTGCTACAGAGGCAAAAAGCATTGCTTATTTTGGACAAGGTTCTGGACAGATATGGTTGGATGATGTAGCGTGTAGAGGGAATGAAACTTCACTGAAAAACTGTTCAGCACTACCATGGGGATCACACAACTGTGGACACCATGAAGATGCTGGAGTCATCTGCCAATGTAAGTTAAGCATCTTTCCATTTTTTTTGACATATGTGACCCTGACTGTTAAAACCAATAAATGCAAATACAAATTGTTTATAAATTAATTAAAACTACCTAACAGTTATTGATTCTTTATGGATGTCTATCAGAAGTTCAGTTTAGACTAAATAACATTTGATTAAGTGTTTGCCAATGAAACAGTCAAAACATTTTTTTAAATGATCATCCATTTGAACATTTTGTTTTGTGTGTAAAATGAGATTTTCAAATCATTTTGTTACTAAAGTTTATTATAATAATGATCAATCTCTCTTTTTGTAGTTGGTGTGACACAAACAACTGTAGCACAGAATACAGGTAATTACACATAAACACCACCTGAACCTAAAGCACATCTTTTTTCTCATTCAGTATGAAGTGCAGCTTTGTTGATTTGTAAGAGATAAACAGACAAGAATCTCTCTAAAATATTTGAATATTTCGGAATCAAAATTTTTGTTTAAAATTCTTGCTTTAAAACATCCTACTAGGATATCACATCTTTATAATTGTTTGTAAAGTTTTAACAACATTTTAGTTTAAAACCCTTAAAACTCAGAACCTCATGACAAGAAATATTTTCATGCCCTCAAGTTAATATTTACTGCATACAGAGAACATGAATACATTTGTTAATAAAGTTTATTTGACTTTAACAATCTTTCTTTGTCTTTAGTTGGCTGGACACAAAGAACTGCAGCACAAAGTACAGGTAACATAAAATAAGAAGAAAACTTTTTTGAAAGGCTATAAAACAACAGCCTTGTTAAAATAAACAGACATGAATCTCTGATATTAATTTTGTGATTTCAGAATTTTATGAAAACTTTACAATGCTGTGTATTTGTCTTTCAGCTCCACGAGTGACATTGACCACGTCCATCTCAGGAATGAAAGGTAATGATGTTCAAGTTGATAGAACTTCCATTATTATTGCCAGTTTCTTTATCATGTTATATCATAAAGAAATACAAATTCTTTTGTATTGCTCTGTTTTTTTTCAATAATAGACATCAGGCTGGTGAATGGTCCCAACAACTGTTCTGGAAGAGTTGAGGTTCTTCATAATGGAGTTTGGGGAACTGTGTGTGATGATATATGGGATCTATCACATGCTGCAGTGGTGTGTCGACAGATGGGTTGTGGTGCTGCTACAGAGGCAAAAAGCAGTGCTTATTTTGGACAAGGTTCTGGACAGATATGGTTGGATGATGTAGCGTGTAGAGGGAATGAAACTTCACTGAAAAACTGTTCAGCACTACCATGGGGAACACACAACTGTGGACACCATGAAGATGCTGGAGTCATCTGCCAATGTAAGTTAAGCATCTTTCCATTTTTTTTGACATATGTGACCCTGACTGTTAAAACCAATAAATGCAAATACAAATTGTTTATAAATTAATTAAAACTACCTAACAGTTATTGATTCTTTATGGATGTCTATCAGAAGTTCAGTTTAGACTAAATAACATTTGATTAAGTTGTTGCCAATGAAACAGTCAAAACATTTTTTTAAATGATCATCCATTTGAACATTTTGTTTTGTGTGTAAAATGAGATTTTCAAATCATTTTGTTACTAAAGTTTATTATAATAATGATCAATCTCTCTTTTTGTAGTTGGTGTGACACAAACAACTGTAGCACAGAATACAGGTAATTACACATAAACACCACCTGAACCTAAAGCACATCTTTTTTCTCATTCAGTATGAAGTGCAGCTTTGTTGATTTGTAAGAGATAAACAGACAAGAATCTCTCTAAAATATTTGAATATTTCGGAATCAAAATTTTTGTTTAAAATTCTTGCTTTAAAACATCCTACTAGGATATCACATCTTTATATTTGTTTGTAAAGTTTTAACAACATTTTAGTTTAAAACCCTTAAAACTCAGAACCTCATGACAAGAAATATTTTCATGCCCTCAAGTTAATATTTACTGCATACAGAGAACATGAATACATTTGTTAATAAAGTTTATTTGACTTTAACAATCTTTCTTTGTCTTTAGTTGGCTGGACACAAAGAACTGCAGCACAAAGTACAGGTAACATAAAATAAGAAGAAAACTTTTTTGAAAGGCTATAAAACAACAGCCTTGTTAAAATAAACAGACATGAATCTCTGATATTAATTTTGTGATTTCAGAATTTTATGAAAACTTTACAATGCTGTGTATTTGTCTTTCAGCTCCACGAGTGACATTGACCACGTCCATCTCAGGAATGAAAGGTAATGATGTTCAAGTTGATAGAACTTCCATTATTATTGCCAGTTTCTTTATCATGTTATATCATAAAGAAATACAAATTCTTTTGTATTGCTCTGTTTTTTTCAATAATAGACATCAGGCTGGTGAATGGTCCCAACAACTGTTCTGGAAGAGTTGAGGTTCTTCATAATGGAGTTTGGGGAACTGTTTGTGATGATATATGGGATCTATCACATGCTGCAGTGGTGTGTCGACAGATGGGTTGTGGTGCTGCTACAGAGGCAAAAAGCAGTGCTTATTTTGGACAAGGTTCTGGACAGATATGGTTGGATGATGTAGCGTGTAGAGGGAATGAAACTTCACTGAAAAACTGTTCAGCACTACCATGGGGAACACACAACTGTGGACACCATGAAGATGCTGGAGTCATCTGCCAATGTAAGTTAAGCATCTTTCCATTTTTTTTAGACATATGTGATCCTGACTGTTAAAACCAATAAATGCAAATACAAATTGTATACAAATTTATTAAAACTACCTAACAGTTATTGATTCTTTGTGGATGTCTATCAGAAGTTCAGTTTAGACTAAATTACATTTGATTATTTTGTTGCCGCTGAAACAGTCTATAATTAAGTCAATTTTTTGATAATGATCATCCATTAGAACATTTAGTTCTGTGTGTAAAATGAGATTTTCAAATCATTTTGTTACTAAAGTTTATTATAATAATTATCAATCTCTCTTTTTTTAGTCGGTCGGACACAAACAACTGCAGCACAGAATACAGGTAATTACACATAAACACCACATTATTTTATAGAACCATAGAAAATTTGTATTCACTGTCTGCAGTGTGTAGACAGTATACATGTTTTGAAATATGTTGCTGCTAAGTGATTGTCATTCTGTTAACATGAGAACAGCTTCATTTGTCATATTACTGGATGAACCAGATTAAGTGATCTGTGACTCACTTCAGGGGATATTAGCTGTAGTTCTACATTTAGTCAAACACTCCAAAAGATGTGACAACAACTCACAAAGAGTTTTATTCCTATTTATTCTGAATACGAATTCATTCTGAAACTGCGCACAGGATTAAAATTGTCCAGTTCAGGCCTTGTTCCCCATTTGATCAAACTTGCTTCGACCCGGGTAATTGCAGCTATATTTTTAGACACTTCTAATTGTACAACAAATTGTTTCAAAATATGGATAATTTGCAGTAGTTTATTTTTGTCATAACACCCCAATTGATGATTTTTGGGATATCGTTTTTAAAGTCAACTTTAAAACTAAACTAAATGTTATAGCTTTTTAACGCTTTCACATGGCTTCAAGTTAATATTTACTGTATACAGAGAACATAAATACATTTGTTAATAAAGTTTATTTGACTTTAACAATCTTTCTTTGTCTTCAGTTGGCTGGACACAAAGAACTGCAGCACAAAGTACAGGTAACATAAAATAAGAAGAAAACTTTTCTGAAAGGTTATAAAACAACAGCCTTGTTAAAATAAGCAGACATGAATCTCTGATATTAATTTTGTGATTTCAGAATTTTATGAAAACTTTACAATGCTGTGTATTTGTCTTTCAGCTCCACGAGTGACATTGACCACGTCCATCTCAGGAATGAAAGGTAATGATGTTCAAGATGATGGAACTTCCATTATTATTGCCAGTTTCTTTATCATGTTATATCATAAAGAAATACAAATTCTTTTGTTTTGCTCTGTTTTTTTTCAATAATAGACATCAGGCTGGTGAATGGTCCCAACAACTGTTCTGGAAGAGTTGAGGTTCTTCATAATGGAGTTTGGGGAACTGTGTGTGATGATATATGGGATCTATCACATGCTGCAGTGGTGTGTCGACAGATGGGTTGTGGTGCTGCTACAGAGGCAAAGAGCAGTGCTTATTTTGGACAAGGTTCTGGACAGATATGGTTGGATGATGTAGTGTGTAGAGGGAACGAAACTTCACTGAAAAACTGTTCAGCACTACCATGGGGATCACACAACTGTGGACACAATGAAGATGCTGGAGTCATCTGCCAATGTGAGTTAAAATATTTTCCATATTTTTTAGACATATGTGATCCTGACTGTTAAAACCAATAAATGCAAATACAAATTGTATAAAAATTTATTAAAACTACCTAACAGTTATTGATTCTTTGTGGATGTCTATCAGAAGTTCAGTTTAGACTAAATAACATTTGATTATTTTGTTGCCGCTGAAACAGTCTATAATGAAGTCAATTTTTTGATAATGATCATCCATTAGAACATTTAGTTCTGTGTGTAAAATGAGATTTTCAAATCATTTTGTTACTAAAGTTTATTAAAATAATTATCAATCTCTCTTTTTTTAGTCGGTCGGACACAAACAACTGTAGCACAGAATACAGGTAATTACACATAAACACCACATTATTTTATAGAACCATAGAAAATTTGTATTCACTGTCTGCAGTGTGTAGACAGTATACATGTTTTGAAAAATGTTGCTACTATAAGTTATTGTCATTCTGTTAACATGAGACCAGCTTCATTTGTCATATTACTGGATGAACCAGATTAAGTGATCTGTGACTCACTTCAGGGGATATTAGCTGTAGTTCTACATTTAGTCAAACACTCCAAAAGATGTGACAACAACTCACAAATAGTTTTATTCCTATTTATTCTGAATACGAATTCATTCTGAAACTGCGCACAGGATTAAAATTGTCCAGTTCAGGCCTTGTTCCCCATTTGATCAAACTTGCTTCGACCCGGGTAATTGCAGCTATATTTTTAGACACTTCTAATTGTACAACAAAGTGTTTCAAATATGGATAATTTGCAGTAGTTTATTTTTATCATAACACCCCAATTGATGATTTTTGGGATATCGTTTTTAAAGTCAACTTTAAAACTAAACTAAATGTTATAGCTTTTTAACGCTTTCACATGGCTTCAAGTTAATATTTACTGCATACAGAGAACATAAATACATTTGGTAATAAAGTTTATTTGACTTTAACAATCTTTCTTTGTCTTCAGTTGGCTGGACACAAAGAACTGCAGCACAAAGTACAGGTAACATAAAATAAGAAGAAAACGTTTCTGAAAGGCTATAAAACAACAACCTTATTAAAATAAACAGACATGAATCTCTGATATTAATTTTGTGATTTCAGAATTTTATGAAAACTTTACAATGCTGTGTATTTGTCTTTCAGCTCCACGAGTGACATTGACCACGTCCATCTCAGGAATGAAAGGTAATGATGTTCAAGTTGATAGAACTTCCATTATTATTGCCAGTTTCTTTATCATGTTATATCATAAAGAAATACAAATTCTTTTGTTTTGCTATGTTTTTTTCAATAATAGACATCAGGCTGGTGAATGGTCCCAACAACTGTTCTGGAAGAGTTGAGGTTCTTCATAATGGAGTTTGGGGAACTGTGTGTGATGATATATGGGATCTATCACATGCTGCAGTGGTGTGTCGACAGATGGGTTGTGGTGCTGTTATAGAGGCAAAGAGCAGTGCTTATTTTGGACAAGGTTCAGGACAAATATGGTTAGATAATGTAGTGTGTAGAGGGAATGAAACTTCACTGAAAAACTGTTCAGCACTACCATGGGGATCACACAACTGTGGACACATTGAAGATGCTGGAGTCATCTGCCAATGTAAGTTAAGCATCTTTCTATTTTTTAAAATATATTTTTAGAGATTTTAGAGCTGAACGTTCTGTTTATTTTTATCATAGCACCCCCAGTGGTGCTTTTTTCAAAATAACATTTTAAAGGCGGTGACTATTTAATAAATGTGACTAAGCTTTTCATTTTGAAGTTTTGATATTTTTTTCTGATATATTAAAACTTCCTAACAGTTATTGATTCTTTGTGGATGTCTATCAGAAATTTCAGTTTAGACTAAATAACATTTAATTATGTTGTTGCAGCTGAAACAGTCTATAATGAAGTACATTTTTTGATAATGATCATCCATTAGAACATTTAGTTTTGTGTGTAAAATGAGATTTTCAAATCATTTTGTTACTAAAGTTTATTATAATAATTATCAATCTCTCTTTTTGCAATCTTTTTTTCTCACTCAGTATGAAGTGCAGCTTTGTTGATTGTAAGAGATAAACAGACAAGAATCTCTCTAAAATATTAGAATTTTTCAGAATCAAACTTTTTGTTTAGAATTCTTTCTAAAATTACTACATATCACATTTGTATGTTTGTTTGTAAAGTTTTTGCAAAATTTAAATTTAAAACCCATAAAACTCAGACCTTCATGACAAAAATAATTTGTATGCGTTAAATTGTTCATCAGATATGATTTTTCATATTTGTCAGTTGTGACACATTATACCAATATGCCTATATCTTGTATAAATGCAATAGAGGCCAGCTAGTGAAAAGCTGTGCAGTGTGTAAACACTCACTTCCCAAGCTCAAGAAGTGCTCTAGCGACAGAGTTAGAGCTAGTCTCTTTGTTAGAGCACCCGACTCCAATGCCGGACCGACCCGGTTTGAGACCGGCGTGAGTAGGAACAGTTACATATTTATAAGTTTACAAAACTATGTGCACAACAGAACATTCTGACCTAACATGCTAAATTTCAGACATCTCTGAGGAAAGGGGGCCAACAAATAATTTTTAAATGATCAATCATTTCAGTGTTTCACACAGGATTTTTTGAGACTTTGGGCTTATGTGGCGGTGGGTGATGTCACCCACTGATTAACATAATCGTGCTGTGATCTTGTCGTTTTGCGTTTAGACTGCGTTGGTATTTACTCGTTTTTCAATACAACTGCCCCGTAAAATCGTTCATATTTACATATTTTCTGTTTCTGTTGTCAGTCCTAATTTAAAGACCATGTCACTATACATCTTAAAGAACAGGTATATGGATGATTTATATAACTTTACTCAGCGGACAGCCTATGGATAACAATCTATGTGCATTTTTACTGTAGGCTTTTAGCAACTGAATCCACATTATCCACACAATCTGTTCTTTATAATTGTCCGGTTTAGGCCTTGTTCTCTTACTTTGTAAACCTGCTTTGACCCCAATAATTGCAGCTTGCTGATATTTTTCACTAATGTTTAGCTGTGACAGACCCGTGCTCTCACCTCAACTGTACTAAGAATGAGATGTGTGGAAAACATAATGGTGTTTACGGCTGTCTCTGTAATCAGACCCACCCCACATCTAACCCTGGCACTTTTGGTATGACTCGATCCATTACAAACTTTCAAACAACAAATAATGTTTTTATTATTATTATTATTATTAAATAAGGCCGTGTTGTGTGTCTTCAGATGCCTATGAGACTTGTGATAGCAGCTCTGGGTTCATGTCTCTGTCTCGCTGTCAGCTCTTTGAAGCTGGTTTTTCTGCTGATGTCTTACACTTGAATGACCCCAGCTGTAGAGGAACAGTCCAGAATGGCAGACTAGAGTTCAGATTCGACAACAATGGCCACATCTGTGGTACAGGTCTTGTGGTAAGGCTGTTGTTTGCATCACATTATATGAGATTGTACACAGAAATAACAATATAAATTCTTAGTTTATTTCCTTAAAAAATAGATGAGCATATACTGTTATTATTATAGAGAAATTTGTAAACTTGCTGGTGCAGCACTTAAAAAGCTGACTTTAAAAGAGTTTTAAAGAAATATAAACATTTAATGGATTGTGTAGGCACAATCTCAAATGAATGTGAATCTCACACAAATACCAAAATAAAATACATATAGGATTACATTTTCTTTCATGCTTGTGTGAATTTCAAGTTTAAATACATTCTCTTCCTTGGATTTAAGATACTGAAACATTGCTGGATAAAAATAGGCATTTATTTTATACATGTCATACCGTTTTAATTTCTTCTGCTTCACAGGCCAATGGCACACACATCATCTATGAGAACTTCATCTTCGGGCAGCAGGGCTCAACTGGAGGTGTCATCAGCAGAAAGAAATTTCTGAAGCTGCGTTTCAACTGTGTTTACTACCAAACCCAATCGGTCTCCATGGACATCAACCCTCTAGAGAGGTGGGACGAAATTTAGTGTCATTTTATTAAACTTGTATTAGAAAGATTTTTCACATTATTATTATTGAACATTTCAACAGCATTGTGCACAGAAACATTCAAGGTCTGGGGACGTATCGGGTCAGAATGATTTCATATCAGGATGCTCAATTCTCCAAGCCGTTCAATGGTAGTGTGAATGTTGAGGTGGACCAGAAGATTTTTGTGGAGATGCGTGTTGATGGAGTTGACGGTCATCAGTTTTCTTCAGTGATTGACACATGTTGGGCTACACCTGTGAATGATCCTCGGTCCTCTCTCCGCTGGGATCTTATCAATAATGAGTAAGACAATTGTGCCTGTTTTCCTTAGAGTTTAGATTCAAAAGCTGTTCCAAATTGATTTTATATCATTTCTAAATCATTCACAATTTTCGCAGGTGTCCCAATCCAAATGACAACACAGTGGAGCTTTTGCAGAATGGCGTCTCTTCATCCAGTCGCTTTTCATTCAGGATGTTCATCTTCACTGCAAACTCCACTAAGGTTTACCTGCACTGTAAAATTCACCTTTGTCTCCTGACCAACAATACCTGCTCATCTGTGAGTTCACATATCATCTTATGCTTTACTAAATGATTGTTTGGTCTGAATCTTCCATATTTATATAATCTATTTCAATCTTTAGCCATGTTACCCTGGACATCCCCTGAGACAGCGCAGATCTCTGGACTTCCACGACACTGCCGACATTTCTCTGGGTCCACTGGTCTGGTCTAAAGGAAACTCAGGTAAACCTTTCATTTACATTTACATTCATGCATTTATGTCAGCAACTTGGAGTGCTTTCAAGGCATATACTTTAACTGTACAGCAATATGTGTGTTCTCTGGGAATCAAACCCATGATATTTGTGCCACAATATCAATGTTCTACCAATTGAAATACAGAAACACCTTCTTCATATTGTACTGTATGTAATACTTCATGCTCACTTCTCACATTATTACTATATGTTACAGTTTAAAAGCATATATATTTCTGTTTAACACATCCATCATGCACTGAATCATGTTGTGTTCCCTGTTTACAGATATTTTGGCCCCAGAACAAGTGAAGGTGTCTAGGGCCTCAGGTCTTTGTGGCTCCTTGATGTTATTGCTTGTTTTAGTCTTGAGTGCTTACAACATCTTCTAGTAGATTTACACAAATAACGACCTCTCATTTTAAAAGATGTGTATACAATTTGCTTATGCTTATCTGTTGGCTGTTGACATAAGTGTACTTTCCATACTACTGTACAATGACAATGAATAACTGTCATTGCTCTTTAACATTAATGTGTAATGCAACCTTTAGTTAATGATATCAAGCTTTACTGTATGTCCTGATTTTTTTGGGGGGGGTTATTTGAATATTGTTTCTAACTTTCAAAAAACGTAATCAATATTTAGTCAATGTAAAATTAAAAATTATCCTGTTACTCTATTTGTTGTAACGTCGTTTACTTCTTGGGTGAAGGAACAGGATCTGGAACTGATACTGTCCTCTATTATGCATGAAATAAACAGTAACAAATAAAGTATTTGGGAGTACTAGAGTATTGTATATCTAATTTTTGGGTCCAAATGTGGGTTTATTTAAAAGTCAAAAAAGCAGATCCAGAGAACACTGTCAAAACTCATGGCTGCTGACTGTATGTTTTGAGTATGTCTTATAGAGAACATTGATCAGTCTACAAAAAAACTGAACATGAATCGGTAATCCATTGCATCAGGCCCATGCTTGCGTCAGAAAGGCACACTTAGGCACTGAGGAAATGGGACACCACACAAAGATATATCGCAGATAAAGATTTCTTATTATTCTCTTTGCCATATTTATGCATGCAGGCACTTTGATCCAATGACTGCATAAATGATAAACTGTATACCTTGTTCTCTATGAATCGAACCCACAACTCGTGTGTTGCTCTGCCCTTGATGTGCTAAGGACTTGATATGGATAATGGTTTAATGCTTTATGAGATCAAACAAATCAAATGTGACCCTGCATCACAAAACTAGTCTTAAGTAGCATGAGAACATTTGTAGTAATCGCCAAAAATACATCGTATGGGTCAAAATTGGCCATGTTTCTTTTATGCCAAAAATCAAAAGGATATGACGTAAAGATCATGTTCCATGAAGATATTTAGTACATTTCCTACTGTAAATATATCAAAACTTTATTTTTGTGAGTAATATGCTATGCTAAGGACTTCATTTGGACAACTTTATAGACGATTTTCTCAATATTTTGATTCCTGAGTTTTAAATAGTTGTATCTCGGCCAAATATTGTCCTATCCTAACAAACCATACACCAATAGAAAGCATATTTATTCAGCTTTTAGATTCAGCTATTTACCCATAAGACAATTTTCATAAGATCCAGGGTCTTACAATATGATGTCTCATTTCTTATTAGTATGGTGATCGTATCTTGTGTCTTCCTGTACATCTTGCCCATTTACAGTAAACCGAGTGCAAGTAGCCAACATGTTTTTCAGGGTTTAAATGAAAGTTTGCTAAACAGTAAGAGAATGAGGAAGAAGTGGTCGGCTCAATGTCAATCAATCACACAGACAGTATAAAGCATAGCATTGGCTTTCCTGTAGCTCAGTGGTTAGAGCATGACGCTAGGGACGCTACGGTCATGGCTTCGATCCCCGGTATTGCACTTACTTAGAAAAAAATGTATATATGCAATGTAAGCCGCTTTGGTTTGGTTTCTTCTCAACCATCGTATTGTACAGCAGTTGTTCTCCACATTAGAAGTTTGCTGAGGCCACCTACAGTATATGATCCCTGGCGCCCTGTTTAAGAAACTGAAGTATCTGGATTTTGTGATCAGACTAAAAACAAAAAAATGTGACAAGAGAATGTTGAACGGCCAGTTACTTCTTGTTGCTAAAAGCAGCATTGTAGCGTTTTTGACTGTTGTTTTTGTAATAGGAGACAATGCTGTACTTACACTTGTATTTCTGGCATTGAAAACTAAGTATCAGGTTTCTTTTCATTTAAACTTTAGATTTGTTTTATGGAAAATGGAAGCACGAATCTCATCTCAACAACAGCACATACATATAGACACGACCCATGCTCACAGGATGATTTTAGTTGGAGTGAAATTATTTAGTACAATTAAGCGGATGTGATTTATGTCCATTAGAGTAATCTGTGTCAGTAAATATTGAATTAAAGAGATATATTTTACCCTAATTTCATTTCAAACCTGTAGCCTATAGTTTTTTAGCCTATAACACAAAAGAAGATTTTTTTTGGACCCCATTGACTTCTATTGTATGGCCACAAAAGTACTCCACTGTAAAATAAAATTGGGGTTAACTTTAAAAAAATAAGTAACCTGGCTGCCTAAAATGTTGCGCTCATTCAACTTAAAAAATTGATTAATTTCATGCAAACTCGTTATGTTAACTAATATTTTTAAGTTGAATTAATTCAAAATTTTAGGGCAGCCGGGTAACGAACATTACTTTTTTACAGTGAATTTCTTAAAATATGTTCTTTGCATGGCATTACATGACATTATGGTGAATGAATGATGGCAATTGTTTTTTTTATTTTTATTTTTTATTTTTTTATTTAACCCTTTCATTTAGAAATGTAGTGATGTGCATGAATGCAAAATGAGTTTGTTAATGAAGATTCTAGGGTAACACTTTACAGTAAAGTTGTATTTGTTAATATGGCTTATGTTAATATTATTTATTATTAATTTAAATGTTTATTTTAATGTTGTCTAAATGATCTGTTACCGCACACTAACATGAATGAAAGAAATTGTACAGATTGTATTAATAATTAATGTTCTATAAATATATGTCAGCTCATGTTAATTGCATTAATTAATGTTAATGAATAAAACCTTGTTGTAATGTGTTAACATAGCTTTTCAAAGGCTGTTCAAGGAAGTGAATGAATAAATGACAGGAATGTAAGGTATATGTGTGAAACGTGAAGGAAAAGAAAAATTTTAAGGTATTGTAAAGAGATTATAGATCTGTTCCAGTAACAATCCTCCCACGTTATTTATAAACACTATTACAACACGAACCTGAAATTCAGCATCAGTGTATCCAGAGAGAAACTCCCTTGAGGTTGCTCTGCAGCAGCATCGGTTTTTCGGGTAAAGTCAGTTTTCTTTATTCATCTCATTTCATTTTGCAATTACAGAGATTGCTTAAGAAAAATATTTCTTCTTTTAACAGGTCAGTTTGAGTAGCAGTTTGACACGATGAGGTTTCTGATCTCATTGTGTGTGCCACTTCTGCTGCTTGTTAACGGTGAGACTTTCATCTTTAAATCTGCAACCGAGAATCTGTCACATAATAAGACCATTATTAAAGGTGAAATCACTAAATGCTACTATTAACATGTAATGCTTGGATTTTGTGTTTAACAGGTGAAATAATCAATGGACAAACAACAGGTCATGTAATAGCTACATCTCCATTCAGTTCTCCAGATATTGACCCCTGCTACATCTACACCAGTCTGGATGAGCCCTGGAGAGCCATTAACTTTTCGAACAACTATTCATCGTGTGATTATAATGTGAACTGGAATGGATGGTACAGGCTTTTTAACAATGGAGAGAATGCTCAGATGCCGGAGTCATGTGTTAGCAGTGGTATGTGTAGCTCTTATAACCCACTGTGGCTCCATGGTGCTCATCCACAGCTGGAAGATGGAGTGGTCATCCGACAAGTCTGTAGTCCCACGTGGAATGATTGCTGTGGTTATAAATCTCATCCCATACAAGTCAAAGCTTGTTCTGGAAATTACTATGTTTATCAGTTTGTCAGTCCTTCGCACTGTGCAACATATTGTGCAGGTACATTTTTCACTTTTCAACATTTGAAGTGTTTGAAAACTATCAATGTAATGTAACTATCAATACAATGTTTCTTGATACCAGATGTCAAAGGTCTCAAAACTACATCAGTACCTATAACAACAGTGACAAATCCTCTATCAAAATCCATTACTGTCCCTGGCATCTCTGTAAAAACAGGTGAAGTGTTATACTTTCATGTTT
Organism: Oreonectes daqikongensis; assembly: GCA_026939265.1. Taxonomy (NCBI): domain Eukaryota; kingdom Metazoa; phylum Chordata; class Actinopteri; order Cypriniformes; family Nemacheilidae; genus Oreonectes; species Oreonectes daqikongensis. The sequence continues at coordinate 137,116 of JAOTQM010000124.1, read as the reverse complement.
CAATAAACCTCTTTTTTATTTGTATTTTGTTTGATCTTGGTTAAGCTCAAGCTCATGAAGGTAGAAATGTGAAATCTTCCACATTTAAATTTTTTGGTAAAGCTGTTTCAACAGTTGTTTTTCACAGATGACATGTCATACAAAAATCTATAGGTCGCGTCTTTATCTATGTCTATGTGCAAAATTTGCAGGTTTACAGGCTTAACTGACATTATGCATACCAACATTTGTTTATGTTATTGCCGCTAAAGCCAAGAATTTAATATTCTAGCAAAATACAAAATAGTGTTTTCTTGTAACTTTGCGGTTGTTTTCTGTAATTTGACCATTTTTATTTACAAATCTGTCAAATTAAACAGTAAAGTTCTGCACAATTGACATTTACTATAAATCCATAAAAAGTATACATGCTCTTTTTATGTTAATATGTACTTTTTACTGTAACCAAAATTACATGAAAAATAATATTGAAGTCTACATTTATTTTTGCAGTCATTTTAAATGCAATACACGTTTATTTAATCTCCACTTTATGCAGCAAAAGTATAATATTTAATCGTTTATTTTGCAAAACAGCAATTCTTCCCTTTGATCCCTGTAATACCTACACTGTGTTGGATGAGCCATGGAGAGCCACCAGCAACAAATATGCAGCCAATTTAATGTGTGATGCTTCGGTCAGCTGGTCCGGCTGGTATCGTCTCTTCATTCGTGGTCAGAGCGTTCAGATGCCAGACACATGTGTGGATGACTTAAGCTGTGGTACTCATGCCCCTCTGTGGCTGAACGGTCCACATCCAAGAGTCGAGGATGGGGTGGTTACCCGAGCTGTCTGCGGTAACTGGTTCAATAACTGCTGCTTTTTCCAATCCAATCCCATTAAAGTGAAAGCTTGTCCAGGAAATTACTATGTCTATGAGTTCACCAGCCCAACTTTCTGTTATGGGACGTATTGTGCAGGTAAACAGATTTTTATGCCCTCATATACAGTATGATAAATCAAATATTGGGTTAGGGTTGTGTTTGTCTCATTGTTAATGAGTTTGTACAGACCACTTCAGAAGACGAAAACTAATCTGGTCCAGAAAAATGTTCCCTTTAGTTTTTTAACATTACACAAACGTTTAAAAAATGTACAACCAAATTAAAATGTTAAACGAATTTCTTTAAGATTTTATAATAATAATAAAGTTAAAAAAAATGAAACTGGAAGTTCTTATGTACCAGTTTACCTCTTGCAAAGTGGTTGGCACATGTATATGTACTATACTGTAAAAAAACCTAAATAACCTTGGTATGTAAAAAATTGTTTTTTAAATTCATTTTTTTAGATGACAGGAACATGACCATTCCTACCGCCTCTCCAGAAACAACCTTGTCTGGTAATGTAATGTACTGTGTCCTGTATTATTATAATGGAAATGGGAAATGCAGTTTTTTAGAATAAGCTTTTGAAATAAAATAACTTTTTATTAGGGCTGTCAAAAGATAATCGCATTCAGAATAAAAGTTTGTGTTTACATAATAGATGTATTTTTTCTGTTTATTGTGCATATTAACTTTGTATTTATAAACACAAATACATACATGTAGGCCTATATATATTTAGGAAATATTTAGATGTATTTATTTTAGGGCTGCCAAATTATTCATTTTGTATTTATAAAAACAAACCCATACATAAATATATATAGGCCTACATGTATGTGTTTGTGTTCATAAATACAAAATGAATATGCACAGTAAACAGACATATATTATGTAAACATAAACTTTTATTCTGAATGCAATTAATCTTTTGACAGCTCTAATTTATTTATATTTACCAATCATTGAAATCATATTTAAATGTTTATTAATTTTTATATTTTATAATTTTCTTAAATATACATGTATGGGTTTGTTTTTATAAATACAAAATTAATATGCACAGTACACAAACTTTTATTCCGGATGCGATTAATTGCGATGAATTGTTTGACAGCCCTACTTTTTATACATTTCTATTTGCCACACATGCATTCATTTGATAGGTACAAGACATTTTTAAATTGTCTATTTGGAAAAAATGCTGTTCTGCATTGTTTCATGCCATTTAATAATTCACACACATATATATAGCTGTTATTGGCTTGTAGTGTATTTTTAACTGGCCGTACGATCAGAAGCTTAAAACCGTAAGCTTAGACACAAGCTTCAATAATATTTTTTTCTAAAGTTTACACCTAATATATACGTTATTTTGATACCTATACACTTTTCTTCTTATTTGCCAGTGTCAAATTACTATTCTTATGGGATATAGCATTTTCCAAGTATAAAAGCAAATAACAGAGTAATATGAAGCCTCCAGTCCTGGTATTGTCACTCTTAAAATGACTTTTGTCCAAGATTTAAACAAAACAACATTTTGTAAAATATTATAAGGTGAAGACATCAGGTTTAACCCTAATCTATGATCATGATGTTATTAATGTCTTTTGGAAAAACATACAGTAACTATTCTGGTGATATGATGTCACCCTCGCTGAACAACATAAATTACATTTTTTGTTTTCCAAATAGGTGCTCTCCTCGCTGACCCCTGCTATAACTATACAGTGCTAGATGAGCCTTGGAGAGCCATCGATCAATATTCTCAATTAATGTGTGATTCCTATGTCAACTGGTCCGGTTGGTACCGTCTCTTTATTCATGGTCAGAGCGCTAAGATGCCAGACACATGTGTTAGTATGTACAGCTGTAGCACTCATGCTCCTCTGTGGTTAAACGGTCAACATCCAAGAGTCGAGGACGGAGTGGTCACCCGACATGTTTGCGGTCATTGGAACAATGACTGCTGCCATTTCGAATTCTATCCCATGAAAGTCAAAGCCTGCCCGGGCAATTATTATGTCTATGAGTTTGTCAGCCCAACTTTCTGCTTTGCGACGTATTGTGCAGGTAAATACAGTGCATATGCCTATTTTTAATGTTATTTGGTTTTTATTTTTAATGCACTAATATTCATCAAAATTTCAGTTTCAGATCCAAGGAGCAATAACATGAGCTATACATCTGTCACACCAAACACCACCCAAACTGGTATTGTTATGAGCTCTGTCCTTTATTTGTTATACTGTTTGTATAGGTGCATTTATAACTTAAATATTAACGTTAACTCTATGTTGCGACCCCAGGCTGGGGTGTGAATCATATGTATGAAAAAAATTTAGAGTGTGGTGCAATGGCAAAATTTTATCTACAATATTGACATACTGTAAAATAATCAAGTTTATGCAATAGGATGTAATATGTACAATTCAAATCTACAATGAAATGTTGAGAAGCAATGAAATCTATAAAAGTTTAATATTCATTTTTCAACACTATTCTCTTAGTGCCTACAACTCCCATGTCCGATCCGTGCTCTGATTATAACGTTCTTGATGACTTCTGGAGAAACATCAATCGATACTTAAACAACGGACAAAATGACCTAGTTGTTGAATGGAATGGCTGGTATCGTCTGTTTCTGAATGGACAAAAGGCTCAGATGTCGGAGTGGTGTGTCACTCACACAGGATGCGGAGGAGATACTGGTCTTTATCTCAATGGTTCTCATCCACGACTTGGGGATGGAGTGGTGACACGTGAAGTCTTAGGAACTTATATGTGGTTCCCCAACCTGTGTGGCAGCTACAGATCCAACCCCATCCAAGTCAAAGCCTGTGCAGGAGATTATTATGTCTATAAATTTGTCAAACCTGATGTGTCAATCCCTCGGCCCACATACTGTGCAGGTAAAGTTTTAACTTTGACTTGTATCTTTTCTTTAAAAAAAGGTATTATTCATGCATTAATACTTTTTTCTTCCTGCCAGTTGCTTTCAAGAACATCAGCAATGATCCTTGTTACAACTATACATCTCTGGATCGTCCCTGGAGAGCATCAAATGAAAGTGGATTGACAATTTGTGATAATTCCTTCTCCTATAATGGCTGGTACAGACTTTTCCATAATGGGATGAACATCAGAATGTCAGACAATTGTCTTGGTCAGTACAGCTGTAACACACAAATCGGTCTTTGGCTCAATGGTCCTCACCCTCGGATTGTGGATGGAGTGGTGACCCGGGAGGTCTGTGGAGATGAAGGGAATAGCTGCTGTAGTTTTAAGTCAACACCCATTAGAGTGAAAGCCTGCCCAGGCAATTATTATGTCTATGAAATAGTAAAGACATTGCATTTCTGTTCAGCATATTGCACAGGTATTTCCACATTTGTTTTGAAATGTAATCTTTTAAAACGTGTAGAATTGTTTCCTTATTATTATTATTTATTTATTTTAGATACCAACACAATATCCCAGACGATTTCCTCAACACCTCCAGGTGCCACTGCAGAATCTCTGAGTAGGTTTCCACAATAAAAAAAAATAGTCAAAGTAATGAAACAACCACAATTTTGGTTCTTCAACAACGTGGTAGAACACAAGCCTTTACATATTGTACTGTTATCTAGATAACCCGGGGAACAATTGGGCTTAAGACATGTTGAGGGGCAGTGAGAATTAATTTATAAAAATCTTTCTCAACAGGTACCATTGATTATGAGCCGTGCTATTACTACAACATTCTCGATGACTACTGGAGAAGCGCACTCAATAACTGGGATGTGTATGGACAGATATCTGGAAATGACGACACGGTTGTTGAATGGGACGGCTGGTATCGACTCTTCCTTAATGGATCCAGTGCTCAGATGCCTGACTGGTGTGCAACTTATATGTCATGTGGAGGTTTCAGTTCTCTGTGGCTCGGTTCTCCTCATCCTAAAATACAAGACGGCATTGTTACCCGAGAAGTTTACGGTACTCAAAACGACCAGTGCGGCTACTACAGATCCAACTCGATCAAAGTCAAAGCTTGTCCTGGAAAATATTACGTCTACAAGTTTGTAAAGCCAAGACGATCAATACCAATGCCTGTATATTGTGCAGGTACAATCTTTTTTTTTCTTCATAAGACAACTGTCATTTCTAAATATATTGATGGTTTTACTATTAATTCACTCTTTCAATATTTCATTAGTTCCTCTCAACACTTCAAATGTTGACCCCTGCAACAACTACACCAGTCTGGATGACGTTTGGAGAGGCGTCAACTCTTCTAATCTCAATAACTATATATATTGTGATTATAATGTGTACTGGAATGGCTGGTACAGGCTTCTCTACAATGGACAGAGTGCCAAAATGCCAGATTCATGTGTTCGTGAAAGTACATGTGGCTCCCAAAACCCACTATGGCTCAATGGTTCTCACCCACAGCTGGAAGATGGAGTGGTCACCCGACAAACTTGTAGTCCAACATATAATGATTGCTGTGGTTATAAATCTCTTCCTATACAAGTCAAAGCGTGTCCAGGGAATTACTATGTTTATCAGTTTGTCAAGCCATTGTACTGTGCAGCGTATTGTTCAGGTAAACTTTTTTCTCTTGTGTACATCGGTCGTGTACATTTTCATCTTGATGTAATGGGCATTTGTAACTATTTTTGGAGATGGCTAACCCCACCCTAATCCATCACTGGTGCATTAAAATGTACGATTGACATAGTATTAATTTGCAACCTCTTATAATAGTTACGAATTGCTGTGAGATTGTGTCGACATTTTAAAATGAAAACTGACATTATTTTTTCTGATAACAGATCATCCAAACTTTCACACCACATCACCATCAACAGTCTCACCCCCACAATCCATTTCTGTGCCCATCACAGCCCCTGGTAGAGTTTATTTTACTTTTTTATTAAATGTGTTTGATTTAAATGACACCCAGATTGTTGCAATTTATGCACCAGTCAAAACATCTCATTGAGATGGTGTCCATAACTTTTTTTTATGTGGGTGTTCAGATTCTCACTCCAGTAATGGTTTGTCATTTCAAATTGAAAAGAGATTGTGTTGCTGACAAATCTGTCTTTTACATGACTTCAAACTAGAATTCAAATTTTTTATGTTTCTGTGACAGTGACTCGTTCTTCTGACCCCTGCTTCAACTACACTGTGTTGGATGAGCCATGGAGAGCCACCAGCAATCATATTAGTGGTAATCTCAATATAATGTGTGATCAGTATGTCAGCTGGTCCGGCTGGTATCGTCTCTTCATTCACGGTCAGAGCGTTCAGATGCCAACGACATGTGTTGATATGTTAAGCTGTGGTACTCATGCCCCTCTGTGGCTGAACGGTTTACATCCAAGAGTCGACGACGGGGTGGTCACTCGAGCTGTCTGCGGTCACTGGCACAGTAACTGCTGCTTTTTCCAGTCCAATCCCATTAAAGTGAAAGCCTGCCCGGGGAACTATTATGTCTATGAGTTCACAATGCCGAATTACTGCTATGGGACGTATTGTGCAGGTAAACAAATTTACTCAAATCTGTGTCTAATTATTTATAAACACCACTGGTGTTCTTATTAAATTATTATATCTAGATGTTTGTAAGGTCGATATAACATACAGATAATTCATCTTTTTGACATTTTCTATGTATACAGCGTGTATATTTCATATCAAAATAATATTTTCATTTTTTGCAGATGTTAGCACTATTAACACCACTTACTCAACCATCATGCCATCAGTCATGCCAACTGGTAATAATGTGCTTACCTTTTTTTGAGCTAAATATATAAACACATCTGCAAACTAAAAACCTTTCCACACTCTTCCCTTAGAAGCAGTGACTTCCATCTCAGATCCGTGTTCTGATTATAACATTCTTGATGACTTTTGGAGAGACATACACCGAACCCAGTCTAGTAACTATGGATATGATGACCGGTTTCTTGAATGGAATGGCTGGTATCGGCTGTTTTTAAATGGACAAAGTGCTCGTATGTCTGAGGGGTGCACAAGTTACACGGGATGCGGAGGCGATACTGGACTTTATCTGAATGGCTCTCATCCAAGATTTGAGGATGGAGTGGTGACACGTGAAGTGTTGGGAACAATAATGTGGTATCCCAATTTGTGTGACTACTACAGATCCAACCCCATCCAAATCAAAGCCTGTCCAGGAGATTATTATGTCTATAAACTTGTCAAACCTGATATGTCAATCCCTCGACCCACATACTGTACAGGTACAGATTAAGATAAGATACAGTTGTGATTCGAAGGTTGTCACTGAAAACATACTGTCTAACACTTACATCATCTAACTTCTTTCTCCAAAACAGTAACTTTTAACAACATCAGCAATGATCCTTGTTACAACTATGAATCTCTTGATCGTCCCTGGAGAGCCACAAATGAAAGTGGATTGACAATTTGTGATGATTCCTGGTCTTGGAATGGCTGGTACCGGCTTCTCTACGACGGGATGAACATCAGAATGTCAGAGAAGTGTGTTAGTAATACATACAGCTGTAATGCGTATTACAGTCTGTGGCTCAATGGTCCTCACCCTCACATTGAGGATGGAGTTGTGACCCGGGAGGTCTGTGTGAGCTCACAGAGAGGATGCTGTGCGCAGAAGTTTACACCCATCAGAGTCAAAGCCTGTCCGGGAAATTTCTATGTTTACGAACTGGCACAGCCACCGCAATACTATTGTACAGGATATTGCACAGGTGAGTATTATTTAGAAAGTATTTTAAGTAAGTATTTGAAATACTTGAAGTAATGTTTTAAAAATGTCCTGTTTGTAGATGTCAGCACTATATCCCAGATAGTTTCTTCTACAACTCCAACTTTAATCACTGGATCCGCATTGTGTAAGTTTATAGTTTTTGTTAAACATGTATCTTGGTAAAGGTCATGAGACATTAAGTATTTTTGAAGACACTAACATGACAAACCTTTTGACAATCATAATGTTTTTATTGATTCAGTTCAATTCAATAAATATAGCGCTTTTCACAATATTTCATTGTTGCACTTGCAAAGAAGCTTTATTTTATAATTAAATAATACATAAATAAAGACAATACATGGTATTATAGGTTATGCTGTAACTATTACAATATATATTGAAGTATATTATTTAGAAAATTATAATTTGCGTACACTGTTAAAATATTCTTTAGAAATTACTGTATTACTGGCAGAAGTTTGCTTACTTTAGATTTATATCTATCTAATTTACTGGCAACAGTTTGTTTAAAGATAAATTAACATTAAACATTAATAAGTCTTTATCTTCACAGAAACAAAACATGCAAGCATATCTTATGCAAAAACAGAAAAAGGTTGATGAGAATTCTTGGTTATTTTATAGTTTATGTTTCTGTAAAGATAAAGACTTATTCTTATTCTTACAGGTGGTTAACTTATAAGTTAAATGTTCATATATCTGTATTGGACAATCTGTAGACAAAATAAATTGGATAAATATAAATCTAAAGTAAGTTATTGGTAAACTAACTACACCAAAACATTTAACAGTGTATTATCTACAGGATTTACACATCACAGTAATCCCAGTTATCTTCTTAGTTATTTATTTATCCAATGTCTTCATTGTAAAAGTCAATAAAAGAGGGCAAAGGCATTATATTTTTCAGATAAAATAATGCAGTTTTGATGATGGTGCTGATGTTGACTTTAATAATAAGAGTTCTTTATCTTAACCAGCTAATACGATCACTGATTAAACTCCATAATTAGCCTTGTAAATAAAGCTTTACTGTATGTGGCTGAACAATAAACATGTTTATGTTTTTATACAATGTATGCTTGTTCTTACATCACTATAATTATGCCATTTATTATTTATTATTTCTCATTGAGTTTGGCTGGTTCGAGTTTGGATAAAATTGCCTCTCTCATTTTCTGTACTTTTGTGTCGTGTCTTTTAATTTCAGCAGCTGCCAGTACCATGTATCATGATCCGTGCTATAACTACAACATTCTAGACAACAATTGGAGAAGCACACTCAATTACAATTTTAATGGATATGTATCTGGAAACGATGATACACGTGTTGAATGGGATGGGTGGTACAGACTCTACCTTAATGCACAAAGTGCTCAGATTCCTGATTGGTGTGCAGGCTATATGTCATGTGGAGGTTTCAGTTCTCTGTGGCTTGGTGGCCCTCATCCCCAGCCAAAAGATGGCATTATTACCCGAGACATTTATGGTACTCAGTATGGCCAGTGCAGTAACTACAGATCCAACCCGATCCAAGTCAAAGCTTGTCCTGGAAATTATTATGTCTACAAACTGATCAGACCAAAACTATCGATTCCCGTCCCTTCGTACTGTGCAGGTACCATGCAATCATTCTCGTTCATGCTACATGTGTTGTGTTGCATTTAATATATTAGCACGTTTAGATGCATTGCAGGTTTAAACATCCTCTTGACTTTTTCATACTAGTTGCTTTTAACTCGCCGAGCGTTGACCCCTGCATCAGCTACACCAGTCTGGAAGAGCCTTGGAGGTCCACCAACTATACTTCTAATGATTCATCTGCAAGATGTGATTATAATGTGAATTGGAATGGATGGTACAGGCTTTTCTACAATGGACAGAATGGCCAGATGCCGGAGTCATGTGTTGGTTATCACATGTGTGGCACTTTTGGCCCACTTTGGCTCAATGGTCGTCACCCACAGCTGGAAGATGGAGTGGTCACCCGACAAGTCTGCGTTTCCTCCTCATTTAGCTGCTGTAGCTACAATTCCCACCCCATACAAGTCAAAGCTTGTCCTGGAAATTATTATGTTTATGAGTTTGTCAAGCCAACATTATGCTCTGCTTATTGTGCAGGTCTGCAAGTTTACTGAAATTTAGTCTGAATTCACTTTTTTCTATTGATTTTACATGAATTGGTAATAATGTACCGTGTTTCCCATCTCAGAGGCTCAAAGTCTTAACCAGACAACAGCAAGTACAACAGAGATGATCCAAACAACAACATCCACTGGTGAAGTATTGATTTGTATCTTTAAAGTTGATCGTTAAAGAGATCACATCCACCTTTTTAATTACAGTTTTTCAAATGAATCTTTTTTTTACATTATGTTGCCACAATGAAAAGATTTTATAAAACATACTAAATTAAAAGTCATGAGAAAGATAGGCTATATTATTCAACTATTGTTATTATGTTAACCTTAATGCCAGTCTCATTCATCGTCTGATTCTTGCTTTAGCTTTGACAGATCCGTGCTCTCACCTCAACTGTACTGAGAATGAGTGGTGTGGAAAACATAATGGTGTTTACGGCTGTTTCTGTAATCAGACCCACCTCACATCTAACCCTGGCACTTTTGGTATGACTCGATCCATTACAAACTTTTGTACAAGTCATGATTGATCTGTTTTCTTTGGAATTAATGCAGATAATCTGTGTGTTGTGTTTGTTCATCAGATGCCTATGAGACATGTGAAAGCAGCTCTGGGTTCATGTCTCTCTCGCTGTCAGCTCTTTGAAGCTGGTTTTTCTGCTGATGTCTTACACTTGAATGACCCCAGCTGTAGAGGAACAGTCCAGAATGGCAGACTAGAGTTCAGATTCGACAACAATGGCCACATCTGTGGTACAGGTCTTGTGGTAAGGCTGTTGTTTGCATTACACTATTGTACATTGAATAATAATATACACTCTTTCTATAATAATTACTGTATAGCTAAGGATACTGTATGTAGTTATTGAGTAAGAATAAGCTTTTTTCACATGTTATATCTATTTTATTTCTTCTGCTTCACAGGCCAATGGCACACACATCATCTATGAGAACTTCATCTTCGGGCAGCAGGGCTCAACTGGAGGTGTCATCAGCAGAAAGAAATTTCTGAAGCTGCGTTTCAACTGTGTTTACTACCAAACCCAATCGGTCTCCATGGACATCAACCCTCTAGAGAGGTGGGACTAAATTTAGTCTCATTTTATTAAACTTGTATTAGAAAGATTTTTCACACATATTTATTATTGAACATTTCAACAGCATTGTGCACAGAAACATTCAAGGTCTGGGGACGTATCGGGTCAGAATGATTTCATATCAGGATGCTCAATTCTCCAAGCCGTTCAATGGTAGTGTGAATGTTGAGGTGGACCAGAAGATTTTTGTGGAGATGCGTGTTGATGGAGTTGACGGTCATCAGTTTTCTTCAGTGATTGACACATGTTGGGCTACACCTGTGAATGATCCTCGGTCCTCTCTCCGCTGGGATCTTATCAATAATGAGTAAGACAATTGTGCCTGTTTTCCTTAGAGTTTAGATTCAAAAGCTGTTCCAAATTGATTTTATATCGTTTCTAAATCATTCACAATTTTCGCAGGTGTCCCAATCCAAATGACAACACAGTGGAGCTTCTGCAGAACGGCGTCTCTTCATCCAGTCGCTTTTCATTCAGGATGTTCATCTTCACTGCAAATTCCACTAAGGTTTACCTGCACTGTAAAATTCACCTTTGTCTCCTGACCAACAATACCTGCTCATCTGTGAGTTCACATATCATCTTATGCTTTACTAAATGATTGTTTGGTCTGAATCTTCCATATTTATATAATCTATTTCAATCTTTAGCCATGTTACCCTGGACATCCCCTGAGACAGCGCAGATCTCTGGACTTCCACGACACTGCCGACATTTCTCTGGGTCCACTGGTCTGGTCTAAAGGAAACTCAGGTAAACCTTTCATTTACATTTACATTCATGCATTTATGTCAGCAACTTGGAGTGCTTTCAAGGCATATACTTTAACTGTACAGCAATATGTGTGTTCTCTGGGAATCAAACCCATGATATTTGTGCCACAATATCAATGTTCTACCAATTGAAATACAGAAACACCTTCTTCATATTTTACTGTATGTAATACTTCATGCTCACTTCTCACATTATTACTATATGTTACAGTTTAAAAGCATATATATTTCTGTTTAACACATCCATCATGCACTGAATCATGTTGTGTTCCCTGTTTACAGATATTTTGGCCCCAGAACAAGTGAAGGTGTCTAGGGCCTCAGGTCTTTGTGGCTCCTTGATGTTATTGCTTGTTTTAGTCTTGAGTGCTTACAACATCTTCTAGTAGATTTACACAAATAACGACCTCTCATTTTAAAAGATGTGTATACAATTTGCTTATGCTTATCTGTTGGCTGTTGACATAAGTGTACTTTCCATACTACTGTACAATGACAATGAATAACTGTCATTGCTCTTTAACATTAATGTGTAATGCAACCTTTAGTTAATGATATCAAGCTTTACTGTATGTCCTGATTTTTTTGGGGGGGGTTATTTGAATATTGTTTCTAACTTTCAAAAAACGTAATCAATATTTAGTCAATGTAAAATTAAAAATTATCCTGTTACTCTATTTGTTGTAACGTCGTTTACTTCTTGGGTGAAGGAACAGGATCTGGAACTGATACTGTCCTCTATTATGCATGAAATAAACAGTAACAAATAAAGTATTTGGGAGTACTAGAGTATTGTATATCTAATTTTTGGGTCCAAATGTGGGTTTATTTAAAAGTCAAAAAAGCAGATCCAGAGAACACTGTCAAAACTCATGGCTGCTGACTGTATGTTTTGAGTATGTCTTATAGAGAACATTGATCAGTCTACAAAAAAACTGAACATGAATCGGTAATCCATTGCATCAGGCCCATGCTTGCGTCAGAAAGGCACACTTAGGCACTGAGGAAATGGGACACCACACAAAGATATATCGCAGATAAAGATTTCTTATTATTCTCTTTGCCATATTTATGCATGCAGGCACTTTGATCCAATGACTGCATAAATGATAAACTGTATACCTTGTTCTCTATGAATCGAACCCACAACTCGTGTGTTGCTCTGCCCTTGATGTGCTAAGGACTTGATATGGATAATGGTTTAATGCTTTATGAGATCAAACAAATCAAATGTGACCCTGCATCACAAAACTAGTCTTAAGTAGCATGAGAACATTTGTAGTAATCGCCAAAAATACATCGTATGGGTCAAAATTGGCCATGTTTCTTTTATGCCAAAAATCAAAAGGATATGACGTAAAGATCATGTTCCATGAAGATATTTAGTACATTTCCTACTGTAAATATATCAAAACTTTATTTTTGTGAGTAATATGCTATGCTAAGGACTTCATTTGGACAACTTTATAGACGATTTTCTCAATATTTTGATTCCTGAGTTTTAAATAGTTGTATCTCGGCCAAATATTGTCCTATCCTAACAAACCATACACCAATAGAAAGCATATTTATTCAGCTTTTAGATTCAGCTATTTACCCATAAGACAATTTTCATAAGATCCAGGGTCTTACAATATGATGTCTCATTTCTTATTAGTATGGTGATCGTATCTTGTGTCTTCCTGTACATCTTGCCCATTTACAGTAAACCGAGTGCAAGTAGCCAACATGTTTTTCAGGGTTTAAATGAAAGTTTGCTAAACAGTAAGAGAATGAGGAAGAAGTGGTCGGCTCAATGTCAATCAATCACACAGACAGTATAAAGCATAGCATTGGCTTTCCTGTAGCTCAGTGGTTAGAGCATGACGCTAGGGACGCTACGGTCATGGCTTCGATCCCCGGTATTGCACTTACTTAGAAAAAAATGTATATATGCAATGTAAGCCGCTTTGGTTTGGTTTCTTCTCAACCATCGTATTGTACAGCAGTTGTTCTCCACATTAGAAGTTTGCTGAGGCCACCTACAGTATATGATCCCTGGCGCCCTGTTTAAGAAACTGAAGTATCTGGATTTTGTGATCAGACTAAAAACAAAAAAATGTGACAAGAGAATGTTGAACGGCCAGTTACTTCTTGTTGCTAAAAGCAGCATTGTAGCGTTTTTGACTGTTGTTTTTGTAATAGGAGACAATGCTGTACTTACACTTGTATTTCTGGCATTGAAAACTAAGTATCAGGTTTCTTTTCATTTAAACTTTAGATTTGTTTTATGGAAAATGGAAGCACGAATCTCATCTCAACAACAGCACATACATATAGACACGACCCATGCTCACAGGATGATTTTAGTTGGAGTGAAATTATTTAGTACAATTAAGCGGATGTGATTTATGTCCATTAGAGTAATCTGTGTCAGTAAATATTGAATTAAAGAGATATATTTTACCCTAATTTCATTTCAAACCTGTAGCCTATAGTTTTTTAGCCTATAACACAAAAGAAGATTTTTTTTGGACCCCATTGACTTCTATTGTATGGCCACAAAAGTACTCCACTGTAAAATAAAATTGGGGTTAACTTTAAAAAAATAAGTAACCTGGCTGCCTAAAATGTTGCGCTCATTCAACTTAAAAAATTGATTAATTTCATGCAAACTCGTTATGTTAACTAATATTTTTAAGTTGAATTAATTCAAAATTTTAGGGCAGCCGGGTAACGAACATTACTTTTTTACAGTGAATTTCTTAAAATATGTTCTTTGCATGGCATTACATGACATTATGGTGAATGAATGATGGCAATTTTTTATTTTTTATTTTTTTTTAATTTTTTTATTTAACCCTTTCATTTAGAAATGTAGTGATGTGCATGAATGCAAAATGAGTTTGTTAATGAAGATTCTAGGGTAACACTTTACAGTAAAGTTGTATTTGTTAATATGGCTTATGTTAATATTATTTATTATTAATTTAAATGTTTATTTTAATGTTGTCTAAATGATCTGTTACCGCACACTAACATGAATGAAAGAAATTGTACAGATTGTATTAATAATTAATGTTCTATAAATATATGTCAGCTCATGTTAATTGCATTAATTAATGTTAATGAATAAAACCTTGTTGTAATGTGTTAACATAGCTTTTCAAAGGCTGTTCAAGGAAGTGAATGAATAAATGACAGGAATGTAAGGTATATGTGTGAAACGTGAAGGAAAAGAAAAATTTTAAGGTATTGTAAAGAGATTATAGATCTGTTCCAGTAACAATCCTCCCACGTTATTTATAAACACTATTACAACACGAACCTGAAATTCAGCATCAGTGTATCCAGAGAGAAACTCCCTTGAGGTTGCTCTGCAGCAGCATCGGTTTTTCGGGTAAAGTCAGTTTTCTTTATTCATCTCATTTCATTTTGCAATTACAGAGATTGCTTAAGAAAAATATTTCTTCTTTTAACAGGTCAGTTTGAGTAGCAGTTTGACACGATGAGGTTTCTGATCTCATTGTGTGTGCCACTTCTGCTGCTTGTTAACGGTGAGACTTTCATCTTTAAATCTGCAACCGAGAATCTGTCACATAATAAGACCATTATTAAAGGTGAAATCACTAAATGCTACTATTAACATGTAATGCTTGGATTTTGTGTTTAACAGGTGAAATAATCAATGGACAAACAACAGGTCATGTAATAGCTACATCTCCATTCAGTTCTCCAGATATTGACCCCTGCTACATCTACACCAGTCTGGATGAGCCCTGGAGAGCCATTAACTTTTCGAACAACTATTCATCGTGTGATTATAATGTGAACTGGAATGGATGGTACAGGCTTTTTAACAATGGAGAGAATGCTCAGATGCCGGAGTCATGTGTTAGCAGTGGTATGTGTAGCTCTTATAACCCACTGTGGCTCCATGGTGCTCATCCACAGCTGGAAGATGGAGTGGTCATCCGACAAGTCTGTAGTCCCACGTGGAATGATTGCTGTGGTTATAAATCTCATCCCATACAAGTCAAAGCTTGTTCTGGAAATTACTATGTTTATCAGTTTGTCAGTCCTTCGCACTGTGCAACATATTGTGCAGGTACATTTTTCACTTTTCAACATTTGAAGTGTTTGAAAACTATCAATGTAATGTAACTATCAATACAATGTTTCTTGATACCAGATGTCAAAGGTCTCAAAACTACATCAGTACCTATAACAACAGTGACAAATCCTCTATCAAAATCCATTACTGTCCCTGGCATCTCTGTAAAAACAGGTGAAGTGTTATACTTTCATGTTTCAATAAACCTCTTTTTTATTTGTATTTTGTTTGATCTTGGTTAAGCTCAAGCTCATGAAGGTAGAAATGTGAAATCTTCCACATTTAAATTTTTTGGTAAAGCTGTTTCAACAGTTGTTTTTCACAGATGACATGTCATACAAAAATCTATAGGTCGCGTCTTTATCTATGTCTATGTGCAAAATTTGCAGGTTTACAGGCTTAACTGACATTATGCATACCAACATTTGTTTATGTTATTGCCGCTAAAGCCAAGAATTTAATATTCTAGCAAAATACAAAATAGTGTTTTCTTGTAACTTTGCGGTTGTTTTCTGTAATTTGACCATTTTTATTTACAAATCTGTCAAATTAAACAGTAAAGTTCTGCACAATTGACATTTACTATAAATCCATAAAAAGTATACATGCTCTTTTTATGTTAATATGTACTTTTTACTGTAACCAAAATTACATGAAAAATAATATTGAAGTCTACATTTATTTTTGCAGTCATTTTAAATGCAATACACGTTTATTTAATCTCCACTTTATGCAGCAAAAGTATAATATTTAATCGTTTATTTTGCAAAACAGCAATTCTTCCCTTTGATCCCTGTAATACCTACACTGTGTTGGATGAGCCATGGAGAGCCACCAGCAACAAATATGCAGCCAATTTAATGTGTGATGCTTCGGTCAGCTGGTCCGGCTGGTATCGTCTCTTCATTCGTGGTCAGAGCGTTCAGATGCCAGACACATGTGTGGATGACTTAAGCTGTGGTACTCATGCCCCTCTGTGGCTGAACGGTCCACATCCAAGAGTCGAGGATGGGGTGGTTACCCGAGCTGTCTGCGGTAACTGGTTCAATAACTGCTGCTTTTTCCAATCCAATCCCATTAAAGTGAAAGCTTGTCCAGGAAATTACTATGTCTATGAGTTCACCAGCCCAACTTTCTGTTATGGGACGTATTGTGCAGGTAAACAGATTTTTATGCCCTCATATACAGTATGATAAATCAAATATTGGGTTAGGGTTGTGTTTGTCTCATTGTTAATGAGTTTGTACAGACCACTTCAGAAGACGAAAACTAATCTGGTCCAGAAAAATGTTCCCTTTAGTTTTTTAACATTACACAAACGTTTAAAAAATGTACAACCAAATTAAAATGTTAAACGAATTTCTTTAAGATTTTATAATAATAATAAAGTTAAAAAAAATGAAACTGGAAGTTCTTATGTACCAGTTTACCTCTTGCAAAGTGGTTGGCACATGTATATGTACTATACTGTAAAAAAACCTAAATAACCTTGGTATGTAAAAAATTGTTTTTTAAATTCATTTTTTTAGATGACAGGAACATGACCATTCCTACCGCCTCTCCAGAAACAACCTTGTCTGGTAATGTAATGTACTGTGTCCTGTATTATTATAATGGAAATGGGAAATGCAGTTTTTTAGAATAAGCTTTTGAAATAAAATAACTTTTTATTAGGGCTGTCAAAAGATAATCGCATTCAGAATAAAAGTTTGTGTTTACATAATAGATGTATTTTTTCTGTTTATTGTGCATATTAACTTTGTATTTATAAACACAAATACATACATGTAGGCCTATATATATTTAGGAAATATTTAGATGTATTTATTTTAGGGCTGCCAAATTATTCATTTTGTATTTATAAAAACAAACCCATACATAAATATATATAGGCCTACATGTATGTGTTTGTGTTCATAAATACAAAATGAATATGCACAGTAAACAGACATATATTATGTAAACATAAACTTTTATTCTGAATGCAATTAATCTTTTGACAGCTCTAATTTATTTATATTTACCAATCATTGAAATCATATTTAAATGTTTATTAATTTTTATATTTTATAATTTTCTTAAATATACATGTATGGGTTTGTTTTTATAAATACAAAATTAATATGCACAGTACACAAACTTTTATTCCGGATGCGATTAATTGCGATGAATTGTTTGACAGCCCTACTTTTTATACATTTCTATTTGCCACACATGCATTCATTTGATAGGTACAAGACATTTTTAAATTGTCTATTTGGAAAAAATGCTGTTCTGCATTGTTTCATGCCATTTAATAATTCACACACATATATATAGCTGTTATTGGCTTGTAGTGTATTTTTAACTGGCCGTACGATCAGAAGCTTAAAACCGTAAGCTTAGACACAAGCTTCAATAATATTTTTTTCTAAAGTTTACACCTAATATATACGTTATTTTGATACCTATACACTTTTCTTCTTATTTGCCAGTGTCAAATTACTATTCTTATGGGATATAGCATTTTCCAAGTATAAAAGCAAATAACAGAGTAATATGAAGCCTCCAGTCCTGGTATTGTCACTCTTAAAATGACTTTTGTCCAAGATTTAAACAAAACAACATTTTGTAAAATATTATAAGGTGAAGACATCAGGTTTAACCCTAATCTATGATCATGATGTTATTAATGTCTTTTGGAAAAACATACAGTAACTATTCTGGTGATATGATGTCACCCTCGCTGAACAACATAAATTACATTTTTTGTTTTCCAAATAGGTGCTCTCCTCGCTGACCCCTGCTATAACTATACAGTGCTAGATGAGCCTTGGAGAGCCATCGATCAATATTCTCAATTAATGTGTGATTCCTATGTCAACTGGTCCGGTTGGTACCGTCTCTTTATTCATGGTCAGAGCGCTAAGATGCCAGACACATGTGTTAGTATGTACAGCTGTAGCACTCATGCTCCTCTGTGGTTAAACGGTCAACATCCAAGAGTCGAGGACGGAGTGGTCACCCGACATGTTTGCGGTCATTGGAACAATGACTGCTGCCATTTCGAATTCTATCCCATGAAAGTCAAAGCCTGCCCGGGCAATTATTATGTCTATGAGTTTGTCAGCCCAACTTTCTGCTTTGCGACGTATTGTGCAGGTAAATACAGTGCATATGCCTATTTTTAATGTTATTTGGTTTTTATTTTTAATGCACTAATATTCATCAAAATTTCAGTTTCAGATCCAAGGAGCAATAACATGAGCTATACATCTGTCACACCAAACACCACCCAAACTGGTATTGTTATGAGCTCTGTCCTTTATTTGTTATACTGTTTGTATAGGTGCATTTATAACTTAAATATTAACGTTAACTCTATGTTGCGACCCCAGGCTGGGGTGTGAATCATATGTATGAAAAAAATTTAGAGTGTGGTGCAATGGCAAAATTTTATCTACAATATTGACATACTGTAAAATAATCAAGTTTATGCAATAGGATGTAATATGTACAATTCAAATCTACAATGAAATGTTGAGAAGCAATGAAATCTATAAAAGTTTAATATTCATTTTTCAACACTATTCTCTTAGTGCCTACAACTCCCATGTCCGATCCGTGCTCTGATTATAACGTTCTTGATGACTTCTGGAGAAACATCAATCGATACTTAAACAACGGACAAAATGACCTAGTTGTTGAATGGAATGGCTGGTATCGTCTGTTTCTGAATGGACAAAAGGCTCAGATGTCGGAGTGGTGTGTCACTCACACAGGATGCGGAGGAGATACTGGTCTTTATCTCAATGGTTCTCATCCACGACTTGGGGATGGAGTGGTGACACGTGAAGTCTTAGGAACTTATATGTGGTTCCCCAACCTGTGTGGCAGCTACAGATCCAACCCCATCCAAGTCAAAGCCTGTGCAGGAGATTATTATGTCTATAAATTTGTCAAACCTGATGTGTCAATCCCTCGGCCCACATACTGTGCAGGTAAAGTTTTAACTTTGACTTGTATCTTTTCTTTAAAAAAAGGTATTATTCATGCATTAATACTTTTTTCTTCCTGCCAGTTGCTTTCAAGAACATCAGCAATGATCCTTGTTACAACTATACATCTCTGGATCGTCCCTGGAGAGCATCAAATGAAAGTGGATTGACAATTTGTGATAATTCCTTCTCCTATAATGGCTGGTACAGACTTTTCCATAATGGGATGAACATCAGAATGTCAGACAATTGTCTTGGTCAGTACAGCTGTAACACACAAATCGGTCTTTGGCTCAATGGTCCTCACCCTCGGATTGTGGATGGAGTGGTGACCCGGGAGGTCTGTGGAGATGAAGGGAATAGCTGCTGTAGTTTTAAGTCAACACCCATTAGAGTGAAAGCCTGCCCAGGCAATTATTATGTCTATGAAATAGTAAAGACATTGCATTTCTGTTCAGCATATTGCACAGGTATTTCCACATTTGTTTTGAAATGTAATCTTTTAAAACGTGTAGAATTGTTTCCTTATTATTATTATTTATTTATTTTAGATACCAACACAATATCCCAGACGATTTCCTCAACACCTCCAGGTGCCACTGCAGAATCTCTGAGTAGGTTTCCACAATAAAAAAAAATAGTCAAAGTAATGAAACAACCACAATTTTGGTTCTTCAACAACGTGGTAGAACACAAGCCTTTACATATTGTACTGTTATCTAGATAACCCGGGGAACAATTGGGCTTAAGACATGTTGAGGGGCAGTGAGAATTAATTTATAAAAATCTTTCTCAACAGGTACCATTGATTATGAGCCGTGCTATTACTACAACATTCTCGATGACTACTGGAGAAGCGCACTCAATAACTGGGATGTGTATGGACAGATATCTGGAAATGACGACACGGTTGTTGAATGGGACGGCTGGTATCGACTCTTCCTTAATGGATCCAGTGCTCAGATGCCTGACTGGTGTGCAACTTATATGTCATGTGGAGGTTTCAGTTCTCTGTGGCTCGGTTCTCCTCATCCTAAAATACAAGACGGCATTGTTACCCGAGAAGTTTACGGTACTCAAAACGACCAGTGCGGCTACTACAGATCCAACTCGATCAAAGTCAAAGCTTGTCCTGGAAAATATTACGTCTACAAGTTTGTAAAGCCAAGACGATCAATACCAATGCCTGTATATTGTGCAGGTACAATCTTTTTTTTTCTTCATAAGACAACTGTCATTTCTAAATATATTGATGGTTTTACTATTAATTCACTCTTTCAATATTTCATTAGTTCCTCTCAACACTTCAAATGTTGACCCCTGCAACAACTACACCAGTCTGGATGACGTTTGGAGAGGCGTCAACTCTTCTAATCTCAATAACTATATATATTGTGATTATAATGTGTACTGGAATGGCTGGTACAGGCTTCTCTACAATGGACAGAGTGCCAAAATGCCAGATTCATGTGTTCGTGAAAGTACATGTGGCTCCCAAAACCCACTATGGCTCAATGGTTCTCACCCACAGCTGGAAGATGGAGTGGTCACCCGACAAACTTGTAGTCCAACATATAATGATTGCTGTGGTTATAAATCTCTTCCTATACAAGTCAAAGCGTGTCCAGGGAATTACTATGTTTATCAGTTTGTCAAGCCATTGTACTGTGCAGCGTATTGTTCAGGTAAACTTTTTCTCTTGTGTACATCGGTCGTGTACATTTTCATCTTGATGTAATGGGCATTTGTAACTATTTTTGGAGATGGCTAACCCCACCCTAATCCATCACTGGTGCATTAAAATGTACGATTGACATAGTATTAATTTGCAACCTCTTATAATAGTTACGAATTGCTGTGAGATTGTGTCGACATTTTAAAATGAAAACTGACATTATTTTTTCTGATAACAGATCATCCAAACTTTCACACCACATCACCATCAACAGTCTCACCCCCACAATCCATTTCTGTGCCCATCACAGCCCCTGGTAGAGTTTATTTTACTTTTTTATTAAATGTGTTTGATTTAAATGACACCCAGATTGTTGCAATTTATGCACCAGTCAAAACATCTCATTGAGATGGTGTCCATAACTTTTTTTTATGTGGGTGTTCAGATTCTCACTCCAGTAATGGTTTGTCATTTCAAATTGAAAAGAGATTGTGTTGCTGACAAATCTGTCTTTTACATGACTTCAAACTAGAATTCAAATTTTTTATGTTTCTGTGACAGTGACTCGTTCTTCTGACCCCTGCTTCAACTACACTGTGTTGGATGAGCCATGGAGAGCCACCAGCAATCATATTAGTGGTAATCTCAATATAATGTGTGATCAGTATGTCAGCTGGTCCGGCTGGTATCGTCTCTTCATTCACGGTCAGAGCGTTCAGATGCCAACGACATGTGTTGATATGTTAAGCTGTGGTACTCATGCCCCTCTGTGGCTGAACGGTTTACATCCAAGAGTCGACGACGGGGTGGTCACTCGAGCTGTCTGCGGTCACTGGCACAGTAACTGCTGCTTTTTCCAGTCCAATCCCATTAAAGTGAAAGCCTGCCCGGGGAACTATTATGTCTATGAGTTCACAATGCCGAATTACTGCTATGGGACGTATTGTGCAGGTAAACAAATTTACTCAAATCTGTGTCTAATTATTTATAAACACCACTGGTGTTCTTATTAAATTATTATATCTAGATGTTTGTAAGGTCGATATAACATACAGATAATTCATCTTTTTGACATTTTCTATGTATACAGCGTGTATATTTCATATCAAAATAATATTTTCATTTTTTGCAGATGTTAGCACTATTAACACCACTTACTCAACCATCATGCCATCAGTCATGCCAACTGGTAATAATGTGCTTACCTTTTTTTGAGCTAAATATATAAACACATCTGCAAACTAAAAACCTTTCCACACTCTTCCCTTAGAAGCAGTGACTTCCATCTCAGATCCGTGTTCTGATTATAACATTCTTGATGACTTTTGGAGAGACATACACCGAACCCAGTCTAGTAACTATGGATATGATGACCGGTTTCTTGAATGGAATGGCTGGTATCGGCTGTTTTTAAATGGACAAAGTGCTCGTATGTCTGAGGGGTGCACAAGTTACACGGGATGCGGAGGCGATACTGGACTTTATCTGAATGGCTCTCATCCAAGATTTGAGGATGGAGTGGTGACACGTGAAGTGTTGGGAACAATAATGTGGTATCCCAATTTGTGTGACTACTACAGATCCAACCCCATCCAAATCAAAGCCTGTCCAGGAGATTATTATGTCTATAAACTTGTCAAACCTGATATGTCAATCCCTCGACCCACATACTGTACAGGTACAGATTAAGATAAGATACAGTTGTGATTCGAAGGTTGTCACTGAAAACATACTGTCTAACACTTACATCATCTAACTTCTTTCTCCAAAACAGTAACTTTTAACAACATCAGCAATGATCCTTGTTACAACTATGAATCTCTTGATCGTCCCTGGAGAGCCACAAATGAAAGTGGATTGACAATTTGTGATGATTCCTGGTCTTGGAATGGCTGGTACCGGCTTCTCTACGACGGGATGAACATCAGAATGTCAGAGAAGTGTGTTAGTAATACATACAGCTGTAATGCGTATTACAGTCTGTGGCTCAATGGTCCTCACCCTCACATTGAGGATGGAGTTGTGACCCGGGAGGTCTGTGTGAGCTCACAGAGAGGATGCTGTGCGCAGAAGTTTACACCCATCAGAGTCAAAGCCTGTCCGGGAAATTTCTATGTTTACGAACTGGCACAGCCACCGCAATACTATTGTACAGGATATTGCACAGGTGAGTATTATTTAGAAAGTATTTTAAGTAAGTATTTGAAATACTTGAAGTAATGTTTTAAAAATGTCCTGTTTGTAGATGTCAGCACTATATCCCAGATAGTTTCTTCTACAACTCCAACTTTAATCACTGGATCCGCATTGTGTAAGTTTATAGTTTTTGTTAAACATGTATCTTGGTAAAGGTCATGAGACATTAAGTATTTTTGAAGACACTAACATGACAAACCTTTTGACAATCATAATGTTTTTATTGATTCAGTTCAATTCAATAAATATAGCGCTTTTCACAATATTTCATTGTTGCACTTGCAAAGAAGCTTTATTTTATAATTAAATAATACATAAATAAAGACAATACATGGTATTATAGGTTATGCTGTAACTATTACAATATATATTGAAGTATATTATTTAGAAAATTATAATTTGCGTACACTGTTAAAATATTCTTTAGAAATTACTGTATTACTGGCAGAAGTTTGCTTACTTTAGATTTATATCTATCTAATTTACTGGCAACAGTTTGTTTAAAGATAAATTAACATTAAACATTAATAAGTCTTTATCTTCACAGAAACAAAACATGCAAGCATATCTTATGCAAAAACAGAAAAAGGTTGATGAGAATTCTTGGTTATTTTATAGTTTATGTTTCTGTAAAGATAAAGACTTATTCTTATTCTTACAGGTGGTTAACTTATAAGTTAAATGTTCATATATCTGTATTGGACAATCTGTAGACAAAATAAATTGGATAAATATAAATCTAAAGTAAGTTATTGGTAAACTAACTACACCAAAACATTTAACAGTGTATTATCTACAGGATTTACACATCACAGTAATCCCAGTTATCTTCTTAGTTATTTATTTATCCAATGTCTTCATTGTAAAAGTCAATAAAAGAGGGCAAAGGCATTATATTTTTCAGATAAAATAATGCAGTTTTGATGATGGTGCTGATGTTGACTTTAATAATAAGAGTTCTTTATCTTAACCAGCTAATACGATCACTGATTAAACTCCATAATTAGCCTTGTAAATAAAGCTTTACTGTATGTGGCTGAACAATAAACATGTTTATGTTTTTATACAATGTATGCTTGTTCTTACATCACTATAATTATGCCATTTATTATTTATTATTTCTCATTGAGTTTGGCTGGTTCGAGTTTGGATAAAATTGCCTCTCTCATTTTCTGTACTTTTGTGTCGTGTCTTTTAATTTCAGCAGCTGCCAGTACCATGTATCATGATCCGTGCTATAACTACAACATTCTAGACAACAATTGGAGAAGCACACTCAATTACAATTTTAATGGATATGTATCTGGAAACGATGATACACGTGTTGAATGGGATGGGTGGTACAGACTCTACCTTAATGCACAAAGTGCTCAGATTCCTGATTGGTGTGCAGGCTATATGTCATGTGGAGGTTTCAGTTCTCTGTGGCTTGGTGGCCCTCATCCCCAGCCAAAAGATGGCATTATTACCCGAGACATTTATGGTACTCAGTATGGCCAGTGCAGTAACTACAGATCCAACCCGATCCAAGTCAAAGCTTGTCCTGGAAATTATTATGTCTACAAACTGATCAGACCAAAACTATCGATTCCCGTCCCTTCGTACTGTGCAGGTACCATGCAATCATTCTCGTTCATGCTACATGTGTTGTGTTGCATTTAATATATTAGCACGTTTAGATGCATTGCAGGTTTAAACATCCTCTTGACTTTTTCATACTAGTTGCTTTTAACTCGCCGAGCGTTGACCCCTGCATCAGCTACACCAGTCTGGAAGAGCCTTGGAGGTCCACCAACTATACTTCTAATGATTCATCTGCAAGATGTGATTATAATGTGAATTGGAATGGATGGTACAGGCTTTTCTACAATGGACAGAATGGCCAGATGCCGGAGTCATGTGTTGGTTATCACATGTGTGGCACTTTTGGCCCACTTTGGCTCAATGGTCGTCACCCACAGCTGGAAGATGGAGTGGTCACCCGACAAGTCTGCGTTTCCTCCTCATTTAGCTGCTGTAGCTACAATTCCCACCCCATACAAGTCAAAGCTTAAATTAAATTAAATTATTATGTTTATGAGTTTGTCAAGCCAACATTATGCTCTGCTTATTGTGCAGGTCTGCAAGTTTACTGAAATTTAGTCTGAATTCACTTTTTTCTATTGATTTTACATGAATTGGTAATAATGTACCGTGTTTCCCATCTCAGAGGCTCAAAGTCTTAACCAGACAACAGCAAGTACAACAGAGATGATCCAAACAACAACATCCACTGGTGAAGTATTGATTTGTATCTTTAAAGTTGATCGTTAAAGAGATCACATCCACCTTTTTAATTACAGTTTTTCAAATGAATCTTTTTTTTACATTATGTTGCCACAATGAAAAGATTTTATAAAACATACTAAATTAAAAGTCATGAGAAAGATAGGCTATATTATTCAACTATTGTTATTATGTTAACCTTAATGCCAGTCTCATTCATCGTCTGATTCTTGCTTTAGCTTTGACAGATCCGTGCTCTCACCTCAACTGTACTGAGAATGAGTGGTGTGGAAAACATAATGGTGTTTACGGCTGTTTCTGTAATCAGACCCACCTCACATCTAACCCTGGCACTTTTGGTATGACTCGATCCATTACAAACTTTTGTACAAGTCATGATTGATCTGTTTTCTTTGGAATTAATGCAGATAATCTGTGTGTTGTGTTTGTTCATCAGATGCCTATGAGACATGTGAAAGCAGCTCTGGGTTCATGTCTCTGTCTCGCTGTCAGCTCTTTGAAGCTGGTTTTTCTGCTGATGTCTTACACTTGAATGACCCCAGCTGTAGAGGAACAGTCCAGAATGGCAGACTAGAGTTCAGATTCGACAACAATGGCCACATCTGTGGTACAGGTCTTGTGGTAAGGCTGTTGTTTGCATTACACTATTGTACATTGAATAATAATATACACTCTTTCTATAATAATTACTGTATAGCTAAGGATACTGTATGTAGTTATTGAGTAAGAATAAGCTTTTTTCACATGTTATATCTATTTTATTTCTTCTGCTTCACAGGCCAATGGCACACACATCATCTATGAGAACTTCATCTTCGGGCAGCAGGGCTCAACTGGAGGTGTCATCAGCAGAAAGAAATTTCTGAAGCTGCGTTTCAACTGTGTTTACTACCAAACCCAATCGGTCTCCATGGACATCAACCCTCTAGAGAGGTGGGACTAAATTTAGTCTCATTTTATTAAACTTGTATTAGAAAGATTTTTCACACATATTTATTATTGAACATTTCAACAGCATTGTGCACAGAAACATTCAAGGTCTGGGGACGTATCGGGTCAGAATGATTTCATATCAGGATGCTCAATTCTCCAAGCCGTTCAATGGTAGTGTGAATGTTGAGGTGGACCAGAAGATTTTTGTGGAGATGCGTGTTGATGGAGTTGACGGTCATCAGTTTTCTTCAGTGATTGACACATGTTGGGCTACACCTGTGAATGATCCTCGGTCCTCTCTCCGCTGGGATCTTATCAATAATGAGTAAGACAATTGTGCCTGTTTTCCTTAGAGTTTAGATTCAAAAGCTGTTCCAAATTGATTTTATATCGTTTCTAAATCATTCACAATTTTCGCAGGTGTCCCAATCCAAATGACAACACAGTGGAGCTTCTGCAGAACGGCGTCTCTTCATCCAGTCGCTTTTCATTCAGGATGTTCATCTTCACTGCAAATTCCACTAAGGTTTACCTGCACTGTAAAATTCACCTTTGTCTCCTGACCAACAATACCTGCTCATCTGTGAGTTCACATATCATCTTATGCTTTACTAAATGATTGTTTGGTCTGAATCTTCCATATTTATATAATCTATTTCAATCTTTAGCCATGTTACCCTGGACATCACCTGAGACAGCGCAGATCTCTGGACTTCCACGACACTGCCGACATTTCTCTGGGTCCACTGGTCTGGTCTAAAGGAAACTCAGGTAAACCTTTCATTTACATTTACATTCATGCATTTATGTCAGCAACTTGGAGTGCTTTCAAGGCATATACTTTAACTGTACAGCAATATGTGTGTTCTCTGGGAATCAAACCCATGATATTTGTGCCACAATATCAATGTTCTACCAATTGAAATACAGAAACACCTTTTTCATATTTTACCGTATGTAATACTTCATGCTCACTTCTCACATTATTACTATATGTTACAGTTTAAAAGCATATATATTTCTGTTTAACACATCCATCATGCACTGAATCATGTTGTGTTCCCTGTTTACAGATATTTTGGCCCCAGAACAAGTGAAGGTGTCTAGGGCCTCAGGTCTTTGTGGCTCCTTGATGTTATTGCTTGTTTTAGTTTTGAGCACTTACAACATCTTCTAGTGGATTTACACAAATAACGACTTCTCATTTTAAAAGATATGTATACAATTTGGTTATGCTTATCTGTTGGCTGTTGACATAAGTGTACTTTCCATACTACTGTACAATGACAATGAATAACTGTTATTGCTCTTTAACATTAATGTGTAATGCAACCTTTAGTTAATGATATCAAGCTTTACTGGTGATATAAGGTTTATTTGAATATTGTTTCTAACTTTCAAAATACTTGATCAATATTTAGTCAATGTAAAATTAAAGATTTTCCTGTTACTATTTGTTGTAATGTCATCTATTTTTCCAAAATTCTTGGGGGAAGGAACATGATCTGGAACTGTTCTCCAGTAGTTAATTCTGCCCTCTTTAAAAATGAAATAAACAATACCAAATAAAGTATTTGGGAATACTACAGGACTGTATATCTAACCAATGCACAGCAATCTTTTGGGTCCAAATGTTGGTTTATTTAAAAGTAAAAAAAGCAGCTCGAGAGAACTCAAAGTCAAAACTCATGGTGAACACAAAGGCAGATATTTGTAAGAATGTCAATATCATCCCCCATTTACTCCCATAGTATTTATTTTCCCTATTTGGGAAATTGTTTAGTTACTGACATTCTTACGAATATCTGCCTTTGTGTTTATCAGAAAAATAAATTAATACAGATTTGGAACAATCTGAGAGTGAGTAAATGATGACCAAATGTTCATTTTTGGGTGCACTGTCCCTTTAAAGGGTACTGAGGAAATGAGACACCACACAAAGATGTATCTCAGATAAAGATTTCTTATTATTCTCTTTGCATGCAGGCACTTTGATCCAGAATGACTTACATTGCATTCAAGGTATACAGATTATCATTTATACATGTATAGTATGTGTGTGAATCAACTCGTGCGTTGCTCTGCCCTTAATGGATTACATCAAACCTGTAATTCATCATGAGAGCAAAATTGTTTGGCTCTGCTAAAAATGGCTGGCAATTAACATAC
Organism: Oreonectes daqikongensis; assembly: GCA_026939265.1. Classification (NCBI taxonomy): domain Eukaryota; kingdom Metazoa; phylum Chordata; class Actinopteri; order Cypriniformes; family Nemacheilidae; genus Oreonectes; species Oreonectes daqikongensis. The sequence continues at coordinate 108,131 of JAOTQM010000124.1, read as the reverse complement.
TGAAAATCTGCCCAAATCTATGGATTACAGGTTATAATATTTAAATGTATCTGAGTTTTAGGATATGATTCGAAATACATTTTATGCTGTCACATTCCTTGTTAGTATGGTGGTGATAGTTATTTTGTGTCTTCCTGTACATCTGGCCCATTTACAGTAGTACCAAGTTTAAGTACATTTACATTTACACATAGCAGACGCTTTTATCCAAAGCAATTTATGGAGAGTTTAGGAAGCAATAAAGCGATATGTCATACAGGGGCAATAAGTGCTAACACCAGTTACTAGTTTCCACGAAAGCCAGAACTCTACTAATTGATAGAAAGAAAGAAAGGGTTAGTATTTTTTTTTTGTTACTTGTCAACTATGCACAAAAGAGAGGTGTTTTAAGATGTTTGAATGTTGTAAGAGATGTGGTTGACCGGACAGAGTTTGGAAGGTTGTTCCACCAGCAAAGAGTTGTGAAGGAGAATGAGCGAGAAAGTGATCTTCTGCCCTTTTGAGAGGGCAATACAAGATGCTCTCATTTGCTGAACGCAAGGATCAATCACACAGACAGCATAAAGCATAACATTGGCTTTTCTGTGGCTCAGTGGTTAGAGCGTGGCGCTAGCAGCGCAAGGTCATGGATTCAATCCCAGGGATTGCACAAACTTAAAAACAAATGTATAGTACAATGCAATGTAAGTCGCTTTGGATAAAAGTGTCTGCCAAATGCATAAATGTAGTACACAAACTATGAGCTGGTCCATGAAACTGCTCTCATCTGTCTGTCTCTCTGTATGTGGCATCATTTTGCCTTAAGATCCTCACGCTGCATTGTGAGACCGTGGTCCAATATTTTAACCTTCAGTAGCCTCACTAAAAAGGTTCACTTGATATAAAACTCCCAACCGTCCTCCACATACACCACTCTTTTCTCGATCGAGTGATTCTGTCAGTGAGTTTCAGCCGACACGTATAGTCCAGGTTAGAGTGGTCACCCGCCAAGTCTGCGCTTCCTCGTCATTTAGCTGCTGTAGCTACAATTCCCACCGCATACAAGTCAAAGCTTGTCCTGGAAATTATTATGTTTATGAGTTTGTCAAGCCAACATTATGCTCCGCTTATTGTGCAGGTCTGCAAGTTTTCTGAAATTCAGTCTGAATTTTTCAGTCCCTTTTTTAAAAACTGATTTTACATGAATTAGAAATAATGTACTGTGTTTCCCATCTCAGAGGCTCAAAGTCTAAACCAGACAACAGCAAGTACAACAGAGATGATCCCACCCACAGCATCCACTGGTGAAGTATTGATTTGTATCTATGAAGTTGAGATCTTTGTTGCCATGATGAAAAGTGTCATGGTTCTGCCCTTCTTGTCTGGCGATCTCTCTTAAAGCCTTGTGTGCGGGGCCATGACAGTTTTTTTATTATACAAAAATCAATACAAACATGTAAGCCATACTACAATACAAATAGTGAGCAAATGTATTGGTGATGATACAGCCTTCAAGAAAAAAATAATAATAAATACACATAGTACAGAACATAAATAAAAAAGTAAAATAAAATAAAAACACAAAAAAAATAACATACAACAAACACTTGATTAAATTAAAAAAAGATGTGAGGGTCTTATTCCAACAACCCAAGCATATCCAAAATAGAAATAAAATCACAGGCACTTTTACTTTTCACAAACCTAAGAGCATTGACCTGTGTTCTCAAGTCATTGAACCACCCAACAAAATGCGGTCTAACTTTGAGATATTTGCATTTATGAATATAATATTTAGCTAATACAATCATTATATTAATCAAAAATTCCAGGTTTTTGTCTTTTAAGAATATGCCAATCTTAATAGATGTTACATTCAAACGATCTAATATTCTTAGATTGAATCCAACCTTGAAAAGCAGTCCAGAAATCTTGCAAAACTTTACAATGAATAAACATATGATCAATCGTTTCCATGTCTATTTGACAAAAACTACAGGAATTATTCTCCCAATTAAATATATATGTAGAAAATAGTTAGATGGATAAATATCATTTAAAATCTTAAAAGTAACTTATTTGGTTTTAGGAAAGACTGGGTAATCTAAGTAACGCTTTCTAATTTTCCTTGCTACATCTTCACCAAATTCTTTTCAAATATAATTTCTCTTCACTTGACCAGGATATAATTGGTTAATAAGTACGTTTCTGATAAATTTGTTTGTGAACTTTTTGCTGCATACATTAATATCTTCAATACACAGTGGCCTGAGGCCATGACAGTGCCATGTCTCTGTGTTTATGTTATGTTTTGTGTGGAGACGCGTGGCTAGGGCGAGGTTCGCTCTCCGGTCTTGCGTCTTGACCACGTCCCCCTTATACTTTCGCAATCCTGCCCTACCCTTTTTGTTTATGTCTTGTTTTCATGATCTAGTGGGCAGGATTGCGTCAGTATCTCGTCTTTGTGTTCATGTTCTTTGTGGTTACACACGGCTCGTGCTGGTTCGCCGTTGCCGTGTGTTTCCGTGTCGCGCGTCTTAGCCCCGCCCCCTCGTTCTTCGGTAATCTTCCCTGTTAATGTTCTCATGAGTCACAGCATACCCCGCGTAATTATCCATTGTTTGTAACCCTATTTAAAGCCCTCGTGTTCATTGTCCTGTGCTCGTTCGTTTTGTATAATTTGCCTTTGTATCGTGTTGACGTGTTTTTGCCCTGCCCTTGCCATTCCTGTGCTCTTGTTTCTGGATTTCTGTTTTGCCCCGTCGTGAGATATTTATGTTCTATTCCGTATGTTTTAGTTTTAGTTATTTTGAGTTTTGTTCTTTTTTGTCCTGTTTGCCTCCTCGTGGGTTTATCATTTATATAATTAAAGTCTGTGTTCCCCCTTCACCACTGCCTGCATCTGGGTACTCACTCGATCACTACCATGACAGAAAAGATTGTATAAAACTTACTAAATTAAAAGTCATCAGAAAGATATATTATTCAGTATATTTTCCTAAACAGTTATCAAGGGTGTTTACATTTACAAAAATAGCATTAGCCTACAAACTCGTTTTGTACTGACAACCAGGGATGGGCAAAAATACATCAAAATGTATTTTAAAATAAAATACCAAATACCTTACTTTTAAGTGTATCAAAATAAACTACAAAATACAGCGGCCACACCATGTATCAAAATAAACTACTGTATTTTTGTATTTTAAAAATACTACAAAATACTTTTACAAGGGAGCATGAAATTTCTTCACAAACCCTCCATCAATTGGCCTATTTGATCTATCCCTTCACCATTACACTGATTCTGTGGTTTAAGTAAACCATGTTTGATAGCAACAACTTTCTCTGCCCAAGTCATGCAATAAATCTGACATATGCAACCAGTTAACAGATCAAATATTCACATATGCCTGGCTGTGATCTCCCAGATGAAGGTTAGTTTTAAAGTTACCAACAGTTTAATGTTTTACAGTTTGCAAATGACTTGTAATTGTACCCTATTTTAGTTACTTGGTGTTTGGCAACAACGGGCCTTCTGTGCATCAGCAACACTGACTCAATGACAAACAAGTAATTTATAAGAAGACAACTGATGGCACCTATTCATAGCAACTAGTTTCTCATTAATGAATCATTTGATTCTTAATCATAAATAATCATAAACATATAATAATATATTGTGTGACAGGCAATCATTCATGCAATGGTATGCAAAATCATGCTTCTATTAAACAGCTACTTGAATTAAGGTACAATATTCAGCAAATTTATTTAGCAAATATTTATGTAGGCCTATTAATCATTGGGAGCTGACAACAAACATTGCAGCAAAAATTATATTTAATTTTTTTAATTTTTTATCTCTAATGCACAAAGCAATAATGACATGTATGGCCTTTTATCTTGCGCAAAACGAAGTTTGTTAAATGTATAAATTATGAAAAATCGGTGTTACAAGAAGCTTCTGTGAGCAGGTCTGCTATGCTTTTTCACATGGGGTCGTATGTATCTGTGTCTTAGAGTGGCTCACAGTAAATGCTGCTGCTTCACGCAAGTTTACACCATTACTGTACGTTTACACCGCCGCCGTCGAGAGCGTCAAAGTGGCCGGAAGTTATTCATTTTTTTATTTTTATGTGAGCTGGCGGCGAGCAGCGGTGCGGCACTTCTTGTGCGTTGAGGCCGTCGAGGAGAGTTGAAATCAGGTCAACTTTATGATAATGAGCTATGACGCAGTTCGGCTGCAACTGATCAGAACGTGGAAGTCCACCACTCTGGATTCCAGAGAACGCAGCACTGTAAACATTGATTCTGACCACATTAGTTCTTGAGCAAAATGGAGGAGATGTTAATAACTGCTGTGGCGGTTTTCCCAATTATTTACGACGTCTCCCTGTTTACGTACAGGGACAAAAATAAAAAATTATGCATGGACCAAGGTGTCTGAGATTGTTGGTGTTCCTGGTGAGTTGCTGATTTGCACGAATTTAACATTATACATTTTCTGAAAATAAGTGGGAATTTCATGCTAACATTAGCGCAAACATTTGAATGACCAGCTCTTTCTTCCACCTTCAATACCATGACTGATGTGAGACCCCAACTCCCTGGGCACCGCAGCAAAAATGGCACATTTTACACTAATGTCACTAGTTGGCCACATGTCACTTCACTTCCACTTCACAAGTCCGGGCAAACTACCGCATTTTTATGATCATCACGTAGACTTCTTACAAAGTATTTTGCAGTATGTTGAAACTACAAAAATACAAACACTGAAGTATTTTGATACAAAATATGAAGCCATTTTCATCAACCCAATCAAATACAAATTACAAAATACTATTTTGTATTTAAAATACGTATTTTAAATACATGTATCATAAATACTGCCCAACCCTGCTGACAACTATTGTTATAATGTTAACCTTGATGCCAGTCTCATTCATCTTCGGATTCTTGTTTTAGCTTTAGACCCGTGCTCTCACCTCAACTGTACTGAGAATGAGTGGTGTGGAAAACATAATGGTGTTTACGGCTGTTTCTGTAATCAGACCCACCCCACATCTAACCCTGGCACTTTTAGTATGACTCGATCCATTACAAACTTTTGTACAAGTCATGATTGATCTGTTTTCTTTTTAATGAATGCTCATAATCTGTGTTGTGTTTGTTCATCAGATGCCTATGAGAGGTGTGAAGGCAGCTCTGGGTTCATGTCTCTGTCTCGCTGTCAGCTCTTTGAAGCTGGTTTTTCTGCTGATGTCTTACACTTGAATGACCCCAGCTGTAGAGGAACAGTCCAGAATGGCAGACTAGAGTTCAGATTCGACAACAATGGCCACATCTGTGGTACAGGTCTTGTGGTAAGGCTGTTGTTTGCATCACATTATATGAGATCGTACGCTGAAATAACAATATAAATTCTTAGTTCATTTCTATAATAATTACTGTATAGCTAAGGATACTGTATGTAGTTATTGAGTAAGAATAAGCTTTTTTCACATGTTATATCTATTTTATTTCTTCTGCTTCACAGGCCAATGGCACACACATCATCTATGAGAACTTCATCTTCGGGCAGCAGGGCTCAACTGGAGGTGTCATCAGCAGAAAGGAGAGGTGGGACTAAATTTAGTGTCATTTTATTAAACTTGTATTAGAAAGATTTTTCACATATATTTATTATTGAACATTTCAACAGCATTGGCACAGAAACATTCAATGTCTGGGTACGTATCGGGTCAGAATGATTTCATATCAGGATGCTCAATTCTCCAAGCCGGAGATTGTCCTAACTGGAAGTGTGTTTATTTCACAAATTCACAAACATGCATGTTATCTATCTGATGTGTTTCTGATAATCTTTATAGTTTTCTTCATCAGCTCTTGAGACATGTTGAGCAGTGATATTACAGAATCATGTTTAGATGATAGCTAATGTATATATGTATACCCCTTGATAAATAGAAGCAATCATAAAACACCACTGTTTATAAAGATCGTAAAGCGGGAATAATTTAGTCATTTTAATCATGAAGTTTTATTGATTTATATTTGATAAAAATATACATCTATTATGAATATAATAATATAAATGATATATATTTAAATTTGGTCACAATATGACTTTTTCATGTTCAGTCATGTAACTTAATCTATTCACGTTGGGACTACATGAACGATTTGTGTTTTTACCATATAATTGTTCAAACTGGGTAGAGGATTTATATTTCCCAGCATGCTTTGCGTTAGACTGCATTTTAAGAGATAATTTCCTAATTAAGTGTTGTTTGTTGTGTTGTGTTTTTCAGTAAAGAGAAACACCTGTTAGTGTTTAAAGTAAATTTATCTTTGAGATTTAGAAGAGTTTCTTATATTTTTAAGTAGCTTTATGTGCAATCGTACATAATTATTTTACGTTAATCCAACAGATTTTTTTTTCACCGGTGTATTGAGTCACCCCTAGTTGGGTCAAATATGGCAATTCATCTTCACACATTTACATCTAGCCATTAAACATACACTTATCAAAAGTTACATACCCTAGAACGTTCAAGGACAAACCTATGGGTAAAACATACTGTTGGGTAAAAAAACTGTTCAATGAACCCAACAGTTGAGTTTTTCATATGTGACATGTGCCATGGGTTGAAACAACTCAGCATTGTTTAGAGAGAAGGAAGTAATAAGCATTTAAACGAAAAAGGAGTTTATGGAAATGTTTGAAGTTAACCCACTACATACTTGTACAAGTGAGGCGTGAAGGTTGAAGTTCAACATTGATAAATTGTGTCAGAAAAATGACCGGGCTAGTTGTCACAGGGGCTTTGTCTTGGTAATTGTGAGCTATTGACAGAAATGTTGCATAACTGTGAAAATAACTTCATTTTCCTAGTTATTTAATAGATTACACAATCATGCTGCCTTTTACGTTACATTAATGCATACATTAAAAAAAACACTCAACTGCATCACTATGTTCATACTGTATCTATAAAGTAATAAGTCTGAATTAAAATGTTTTATTATTAATAAAAGACATGCATGTTTGAGAAATAATAAATAAGCCTTTATTTGGCACCAATGCCAAATAAAAACCAATGCTTTAAAGTTTAATGGTACTTCTGAAGAAACAAGCGAACATACTTTATTCAAAGACACAATCAAAACAAAAGAAAGAATTACTGTGTATACATATCAGTTCAGCTGAAGAATGAGTAGGTCTAAAAAAAACCTGCAGGACAAATGAAAGGCAAACAGAATAATGTTTGTTTGAGGAAACATTACTTAAAGATTCCAACATTATACTGAAGCTCATAAACCTTTTGCTTTTTTAAGAATTTTTATATAAAGAATTTTAAATAAAAAATTGTATATCTAAATTAAATTTAAATGTATGTGTACTGAACAAAAGAAAAAATTTCATTTTATACGATACAAAAGGTATGCTTAAAAAAAATAATAGAGGATTTAGTGCCATTGTGCACTTGGTACTAGAACTACTAGACAGTCTGGTTTTGGTGATCGGACACCCACATTTTTCGGATAGGGTGCTTATAAGGTTCTGATTCTAGTTCAGCATCACTGTGTGCAGGTTATTCTGATGAACAGAGAATCCAGTCTGCATCTGTATTGAATCTCAGGTAAAGGGAGACTTCTCTTCTGAGTCAAACACTTTTTACATATTGAATTGTTCATTGTACTTTGTAAATAAATTACTCATTACAATGAAAGCAAAACTATTATACATATAGATACCAGGCTTTTGTTGTGTTGTGTATGCAGGTGCAAGACGTAAAGTTTGTCACAATGAGGTTTCCAATCTTTTGTGTGTCGATACTGCTGCTGATTAATGGTGAGAGAGTTTTACATTTCAAAACACAAAACAGTCAGAATCGATTAATATATACAGCTTTTCAAAAGTGAACTTATTTGGTCCTCTTCAAATGTTCAGCGATTATGTGAGTATTGTGTATCAACAGGTAAAATCACAAAAGGACAAATAACAGGTAATGAATTTTCATTATTAACATTACGTTTTATTCACGTTACATATACAGCCTTATTTTAAACACAATATTTATAAAGCGAAATATGGAAAATGGAATGCTGAGAAATCATTTAAAAAATCTAAGCATTCTTCTTTGAAATGGTCTGATGATCATGAGAGCAACATTAGGTATTGATTTATTGAAAATGACAAAGTTTCAAATTGTTTTGTAAATAGACATCAGGCTGGTGAATGGTCCCAACAACTGTTCTGGAAGAGTTGAGGTTCTTCATGATGGAGTTTGGGGAACTGTGTGTGATGATATATGGGATCTATCACATGCTGCAGTGGTGTGTCGACAGATGGGTTGTGGTGCTGCTATAGAGGCAAAAAGCATTGCTTATTTTGGACAAGGTTCAGGACAAATATGGTTGGATGATGTAGCGTGTAGAGGGAATGAAACTTCACTGAAAAGCTGTACAGCACTACCATGGGGATCACACAACTGTGGACACAATGAAGATGCTGGAGTCATCTGCCAATGTGAGTTAAAGGTCTTTTTTTTTTTTTTTACATAATTCTTTTAATAATTTCTAGTTGTTCTACAAGCTTGAGTTTATTTTCATCATAGCACCCCCGGTGGTGAGTTTTAAAGACTATAACTATGGCTTTTTATTTTTTTCACATGATCTCAAGTGACAGTATTTTCTCTTAATACTTGTTATAAAAAGAAAACTTGTTACTAAAGCATATTTGATTTTAATAATCTCTCTTTTCTTTAGTTGACTGGACACAAACAACTGCAGCACAGAGTACAGGTAACTATAGACATTAGAAAAATAAGGAGAAAACTTTTTGTAAATGTTATAAAATAACGGCATTGTTGAATATTAAGAGTCAAACAGACATAAAACTTTTAAATAAATTTTGACATTTCAGATTCTTCATCAAAACTTTGTAATAATGTGTATTTGTCTTTCAGCTTCACCAGTGACATCAAGCACGTCTATCTCAGAAATTGAAGGTAATGATGTTCAAGATGATAGAAGTTCAATCATTACTGCTAGTAACATCCTATTAAGACTTTATCATAAAGAAATATTTTTCTCTATTTTTGGACTTTTTTGTTAATAAGAAAACTTTTCGTAAATGTTATAAAATACCGGCATTGTTGAATATTAAGAGTTAAACAGACATAAAACTTTTAAATTAATTTTGTCATTTCAGACTCTTCATCAAAACTTTATAATAATGTGTATTTGTCTTTCAGCTACACCAGTGACATCTAGCACGTCCATCTCAGAAATCGAAGGTAATAATGTTCAAGATGATAGAACTTCTGTTAAAATGTTATTCTTTTGTATATTAAAATACATATTCTTCAGTTTTCACTGTTTTTTGTCTATAATAGACATCAGGCTGGTGAATGGTCCCAACAACTGTTCTGGAAGAGTTGAGGTTCTTCATGATGGAGTTTGGGGAACTGTGTGTGATGATATATGGGATCTATCACATGCTGCAGTGGTGTGTCGACAGATGGGTTGTGGTGCTGCTATAGAGGCAAAAAGCATTGCTTATTTTGGACAAGGTTCAGGACAAATATGGTTGGATGATGTAGCGTGTAGAGGGAGCGAAACTTCACTGAAAAGCTGTACAGCACTACCATGGGGATCACACAACTGTGGACACAATGAAGATGCTGGAGTCATCTGCCAATGTGAGTTAAAGGTCTTTATTTATTTTTATTTTTTTACATATTTCTTTTAATAATTCCTAGTTGTTCTACAAGCTTGAGTTTATTGTCATCATAGCACCCCCGGTGGTGAGTTTTAAAGACTATAACTATGGCTTTTTATTTTTTTCACATGGTCTCAAGTGACAGTATTTTCTCTTAATACTTGTTGTAAAAAGAAAACTTGTTAATAAAGTAAATTTGATTTTAATAATCTCTCTTTTCTTTAGTTGACTGGACACAAACAACTGCAGCACAGAGTACAGGTAACTATAGACATTAGAAAAATAAGGAGAAAACTTTTTGTTAATGGTATAAAATAACGGCATTGTTGAATATTAAGAGTTAAATAGACAAAAAACTTTTAAATAAATTTTGTCATTTCAGATTCTTCATCAAGACTTTATAATAATGTGTATTTGTCTTTCAGCTTCACCAGTGACATCAAGCACGTCTATCTCAGAAATCGAAGGTAATGATGTTCAAGATGATAGAAGTTTAATCATTACTGCTAGTAATATCCTATTAAGACTTTATCATAAAGAAATATTTTTCTCTATTTTTGTACTTTTTTTGTTAAAAGACATCAGGCTGGTGAATGGACCCAACAACTGTTCTGGAAGAGTTGAGGTTCTTCATGTGTACAATAATAATGTGTATTTGTCTTTCAGCTACACCAGTGACATCAAGCACGTCCATCTCAGAAATCGAAGGTAATGATGTTCAAGATGATAGAAGTTCAATCATTACTGCTAGTAACATCCTATTAAGACTTTATCATAAAGAAATATTTTTCTCTATTTTTGTACTTTTTTGTTAATAAGAAAACTTTTCGTAAATGTTATAAAATACCGGCATTGTTGAATATTAGGAGTTAAACAGACATAAAACTTTTAAATTAATTTTGACATTTCAGATTCTTCATCAAAACTTTATAATAATGTGTATTTGTCTTTCAGCTACACCAGTGACATCAAGCACGTCCATCTCAGAAATCGAAAGTAATGATGTTCAAGATGATAGAACTTCTGTTAAAATGTTATTTTTTTGTGTAATAAAATACATATTCTTCAGTTTTCACTGTTTTTTTTGTCTATAATAGACATCAGGCTGGTGAATGGTCCCAACATCTGTTCTGGAAGAGTTGAGGTTCTTCATGATGGAGTTTGGGGAACTGTGTGTGATGATATATGGGATCTATCACATGCTGCAGTGGTGTGTCGACAGATGGGTTGTGGTGCTGCTATAGAGGCAAAAAGCGAGGCTAATTTTGGACAAGGTTCAGGACAAATATGGTTGGATGATGTAGCGTGTAGAGGGAACGAAACTTCACTGAAAAGCTGTACAGCACTACCATGGGGATCACACAACTGTGGACACAATGAAGATGCTGGAGTCATCTGCCAATGTGAGTTAAAGGTCTTTTTTTTTTTTTTTTTTTACATATTTCTTTTAATAATTTCTAGTTGTTCTACAAGCTTGAGTTTATTGTCATCATAGCACCCCCGGTGGTGAGTTTTAAAGACTATAACTATGGCTTTTTATTTTTTTCACATGGTCTCAAGTGACAGTATTTTCTCTTAATACTTGTTGTAAAAAGAAAACTTGTTATTAAGTAAATTTGATTTTAATAATCTCTCTTTTCTTTAGTTGACTGGACACAAACAACTGCAGCACAGAGTACAGGTAACTATAGACATTAGAAAAATAAGGAGAAAACTTTTTGTAAATGTTTTAAAATAACGCATTGTTGAATATTAAGAGTTTAACAGACATAAAACTTTTAAATAAATTTTGTCATTTCAGATTCTTCATCAAGACTTTATAATAATGTGTATTTGTCTTTCAGCTTCACCAGTGACATCAAGCACGTCTATCTCAGAAATTGAAGGTAATGATGTTCAAGATGATAGAAGTTCAATCATTACTGCTAGTAACATCCTATTAAGACTTTATCATAAAGAAATATTTTTCTCTATTTTTGTACTTTTTTTGTTAAAAGACATCAGGCTGGTGAATGGACCCAACAACTGTTCTGGAAGAGTTGAGGTTCTTCATGTGTACAATAATGATGTGTATTTGTCTTTCAGCTACACCAGTGACATCAAGCACGTCCATCTCAGAAATCGAAAGTAATGATGTTCAAGATGATAGAACTTCTGTTAAAATGTTATTTTTTTGTATAATAAAATACATATTCTTCAGTTTTCACTGTTTTTTTTTGTCTATAATAGACATCAGGCTGGTGAATGGTCCCAACAACTGTTCTGGAAGAGTTGAGGTTCTTCATGATAGAGTTTGGGGAACTGTGTGTGATGATATATGGGATCTATCACATGCTGCAGTGGTGTGTCGACAGATGGGTTGTGGTGCTGCTATAGAGGCAAAAAGCGAGGCTTATTTTGGACAAGGTTCAGGACAAATATGGTTGGATGATGTAGCGTGTAGAGGGAACGAAACTTCACTGAAAAGCTGTACAGCACAACCATGGGGATCACACAACTGTGGACACAATGAAGATGCTGGAGTCATCTGCCAATGTGAGTTAAAGGTCTTTTTTTTTTTTTTTTTTTTACATATTTCTTTTAATAATTTCTAGTTGTTCTACAAGCTTGAGTTTATTGTCATCATAGCACCCCCGGTGGTGAGTTTTAAAGACTATAACTATGGCTTTTTATTTTTTTCACATGGTCTCAAGTGACAGTATTTTCTCTTAATACTTGTTGTAAATAGAAAACTTGTTAATAAAGTAAATTTGATTTTAATAATCTCTCTTTTCTTTAGTTGACTGGACACAAACAACTGCAGCACAGAGTACAGGTAACTATAGACATTAGAAAAATAAGGAGAAAACTTTTTGTAAATGTTATAAAATAACGGCATTGTTGAATATTAAGAGTTAAACAGACATAAAACTTTTAAATTAATTTTGACATTTCAGATTCTTCATCAAAACTTTATAATAATGTGTATTTGTCTTTCAGCTTCACCAGTGACATCAAGCACGTCTATCTCAGAAATTGAAGGTAATGATGTTCAAGATGATAGAAGTTCAATCATTACTGCTAGTAACATCCTATTAAGACTTTATCATAAAGAAAAATTTTTCTCTATTTTTGTACTTTTTTGTTAATAAGAAAAGTTTTCGTAAATGTTATAAAATACCGGCATTGTTGAATATTAAGAGTTAAACGGACATAAAACTTTTAAATTAATTTTGTCATTTCAGATTCTTCATCAAAACTTTAAAATGATGTGTATTTGTCTTTCAGCTACACCAGTGACATCAAGCACGTCCATCTCAGAAATCGAAGGTAATAATGTTCAAGATGATAGAACTTCTGTTAAAATGTTATTTTTTTGTATAATAAAATACATATTCTTCAGTTTTCACTGTTTTTTGTCTATAATAGACATCAGGCTGGTGAATGGTCCCAACAACTGTTCTGGAAGAGTTGAGGTTCTTCATAATGGAGTTTGGGGATCTGTGTGTGATGATATATGGGATCTATCACATGCTGCAGTGGTGTGTCGACAGATGGGTTGTGGTGCTGCTATAGAGGCAAAAAGCATTGCTTATTTTGGACAAGGTTCAGGACAAATATGGTTGGATGATGTAGCGTGTAGAGGGAACGAAACTTCACTGAAAAGCTGTTCAGCACTACCATGGGGATCACACAACTGTGGACACAATGAAGATGCTGGAGTCATCTGCCAATGTGAGTTAAAGGTCTTTTTTTTTTTTTTTTTTTTTTTACATATTTCTTTTAATAATTTCTAGTTGTTCTACAAGCTTGAGTTTATTGTCATCATAGCACCCCCGGTGGTGAGTTTTAAAGACTATAACTATGGCTTTTTATTTTTTTCACATGGTCTCAAGTGACAGTATTTTCTCTTAATACTTGTTGTAAAAAGAAAACTTGTTAATAAAGTAAATTTGATTTTAATAATCTCTCTTTTCTTTAGTTGACTGGACACAAACAACTGCAGCACAGAGTACAGGTAACTATAGACATTAGAAAAATAAGGAGAAAACTTTTTGTTAATGGTATAAAATAACGGCATTGTTGAATATTAAGAGTTAAATAGACAAAAAACTTTTAAATAAATTTTGTCATTTCAGATTCTTCATCAAGACTTTATAATAATGTGTATTTGTCTTTCAGCTTCACCAGTGACATCAAGCACGTCTATCTCAGAAATCGAAGGTAATGATGTTCAAGATGATAGAAGTTTAATCATTACTGCTAGTAACATCCTATTAAGACTTTATCATAAAGAAATATTTTTCTCTATTTTTGTACTTTTTTTGTTAAAAGACATCAGGCTGGTGAATGGACCCAACAACTGTTCTGGAAGAGTTGAGGTTCTTCATGTGTACAATAATGATGTGTATTTGTCTTTCAGCTACACCAGTGACATCAAGCACGTCCATCTCAGAAATTGAAGGTAATGATGTTCAAGATGATAGAAGTTCAATCATTACTGCTAGTAACATCCTATTAAGACTTTATCATAAAGAAATATTTTTCTCTATTTTTGTACTTTTTTGTTAATAAGAAAACTTTTCGTAAATGTTATAAAATACCGGCATTGTTGAATATTAAGAGTTAAACAGACATAAAACTTTTAAATTAATTTTGACATTTCAGATTCTTCATCAAAACTTTATAATAATGTGTATTTGTCTTTCAGCTTCACCAGTGACATCAAGCACGTCTATCTCAGAAATCGAAGGTAATGATGTTCAAGATGATAGAAGTTTAATCATTACTGCTAGTAACATCCTATTAAGACTTTATCATAAAGAAATATTTTTCTCTATTTTTGTACTTTTTTGTTAATAAGAAAACTTTTCGTAAATGTTATAAAATACCGGCATTGTTGAATATTAAGAGTTAAACGGACATAAAACTTTTAAATTAATTTTGTCATTTCAGATTCTTCATCAAAACTTTATAATAATGTGTATTTGTCTTTCAGCTACACCAGTGACATCAAGCACGTCCATCTCAGAAATCGAAGGTAATGATGTTCAAGATGATAGAACTTCTGTTAAAATGTTATTTTTTTGTATAATAAAATACATATTCTTCAGTTTTCACTGTTTTTTGTCTATAATAGACATCAGGCTGGTGAATGGTCCCAACAACTGTTCTGGAAGAGTTGAGGTTCTTCATAATGGAGTTTGGGGAACTGTGTGTGATGATATATGGGATCTATCACATGCTGCAGTGGTGTGTCGACAGATGGGTTGTGGTGCTGCTATAGAGGCAAAAAGCATTGCTTATTTTGGACAAGGTTCAGGACAAATATGGTTGGATGATGTAGCGTGTAGAGGGAATGAAACTTCACTGAAAAGCTGTTCAGCACTACCATGGGGATCACACAACTGTGGACACAATGAAGATGCTGGAGTCATCTGCCAATGTGAGTTAAAGGTCTTTTTTTTTTTTTTTTTTTTTTACATATTTCTTTTAATAATTTCTAGTTGTTCTACAAGCTTGAGTTTATTGTCATCATAGCACCCCCGGTGGTGAGTTTTAAAGACTATAACAATGGCTTTTTATTTTTTTCACATGGTCTCAAGTGACAGTATTTTCTCTTAATACTTGTTGTAAAAAGAAAACTTGTTAATAAAGTAAATTTGATTTTAATAATCTCTCTTTTCTTTAGTTGACTGGACACAAACAACTGCAGCACAGAGTACAGGTAACTATAGACATTAGAAAAATAAGGAGAAAACTTTTTGTAAATGTTTTAAAATAACGGCATTGTTGAATATTAAGAGTTTAACAGACATAAAACTTTTAAATAAATTTTGTCATTTCAGATTCTTCATCAAGACTTTATAATAATGTGTATTTGTCTTTCAGCTTCACCAGTGACATCAAGCACGTCTATCTCAGAAATTGAAGGTAATGATGTTCAAGATGATAGAAGTTCAATCATTACTGCTAGTAACATCCTATTAAGACTTTATCATAAAGAAATATTTTTCTCTATTTTTGTACTTTTTTTGTTAAAAGACATCAGGCTGGTGAATGGACCCAACAACTGTTCTGGAAGAGTTGAGGTTCTTCATGTGTACAATAATGATGTGTATTTGTCTTTCAGCTACACCAGTGACATCAAGCACGTCCATCTCAGAAATCGAAGGTAATGATGTTCAAGATGATAGAACTTCTGTTAAAATGTTATTCTTTTGTATATTAAAATACATATTCTTCAGTTTTCACTGTTTTTTGTCTATAATAGACATCAGGCTGGTGAATGGTCCCAACAACTGTTCTGGAAGAGTTGAGGTTCTTCATAATGGAGTTTGGGGAACTGTGTGTGATGATATATGGGATCTATCACATGCTGCAGTGGTGTGTCGACAGATGGGTTGTGGTGCTGCTATAGAGGCAAAAAGCATTGCTTATTTTGGACAAGGTTCAGGACAAATATGGTTGGATGATGTAGCGTGTAGAGGGAACGAAACTTCACTGAAAAGCTGTACAGCACTACCATGGGGATCACACAACTGTGGACACAATGAAGATGCTGGAGTCATCTGCCAATGTGAGTTAAAGGTCTTTTTTTTTTTGTTTTACATATTTCTTTTAATAATTTCTAGTTGTTCTACAAGCTTGAGTTTATTGTCATCATAGCACCCCCGGTGGTGAGTTTTAAAGACTATAACTATGGCTTTTTATTTTTTTCACATGGTCTCAAGTGACAGTATTTTCTCTTAATACTTGTTGTAAAAAGAAAACTTGTTAATAAAGTAAATTTGATTTTAATAATCTCTCTTTTCTTTAGTTGACTGGACACAAACAACTGCAGCACAGAGTACAGGTAACTATAGACATTAGAAAAATAAGGAGAAAACTTTTTGTAAATGTTATAAAATAACGGCATTGTTGAATATTAAGAGTTAAATAGACAAAAAACTTTTAAATACATTTTTCATTTCAGATTCTTCATCAAGAATTTATAATAATGTGTATTTGTCTTTCAGCTTCACCAGTGACATCAAGCACGTCCATCTCAGAAATTGAAGGTAATGATGTTCAAGATGATAGAAGTTCAATCATTACTGCTAGTAACATCCTATTAAGACTTTATCATAAAGAAATATTTTTTTCTATTTTTGTACTTTTTTGTTAATAAGAAAAACTTTTCGTAAATGTTATAAAATACCGGCATTGTTGAATATTAAGAGTTAAACAGACATAAAACTTTTAAATAAATTTGTCATTTCAGATTCTTCATCAAAACTTTATAATAATGTGTATTTGTCTTTCAGCTTCACCAGTGACATCAAGCACGTCTATCTCAGAAGTTGAAGGTAATGATGTTCAAGATGATAGAAGTTCAATCATTACTGCTAGTAACATCCTATTAAGACTTTATCATAAAGAAATATTTTTCTCTATTTTTGTACTTTTTTGTTAATAAGAAAACTTTTCGTAAATGTTATAAAATACCGGCATTGTTGAATATTAGGAGTTAAACAGACATAAAACTTTTAAATTAATTTTAAGATTTCAGACTCTTCATCAAAACTTTATAATAATGTGTATTTGTCTTTCAGCTACACCAGTGACATCAAGCACGTCCATCTCAGAAATCGAAGGTAATGATGTTCAAGATGATAGAACTTCTCTTAAAATGTTATTCTTTTGTACATTAAAATACATATTCTTCAGTTTTCACAGTTTTCTTTTCTATAATAGACATCAGGCTGGTGAATGGTCCCAACAACTGTTCTGGAAGAGTTGAGGTTCTTCATGATGGAGTTTGGGGAACTGTGTGTGATGATATATGGGATCTATCACATGCTGCAGTGGTGTGTCGACAGATGGGTTGTGGTGCTGTTATAGAGGCAAAAAGCATTGCTTATTTTGGACAAGGTTCAGGACAAATATGGTTGGATGATGTAGCGTGTAGAGGGAACGAAACTTCACTGAAAAGCTGTACAGCACTACCATGGGGATCACACAACTGTGGACACAATGAAGATGCTGGAGTCATCTGCCAATGTGAGTTAAAGGTCTTTTTTTTTTTTTTTTTACATATTTCTTTTAATAATTTCTAGTTGTTCTACAACCTTGAGTTTATTGTCATCATAGCACCCCCGGTGGTGAGTTTTAAAGACTATAACTATGGCTTTTTATTTTTTTCACATGGTCTCAAGTGACAGTATTTTCTCTTAATACTTGTTGTAAAAAGAAAACTTGTTAATAAAGTAAATTTGATTTTAATAATCTCTCTTTTCTTTAGTTGACTGGACAGAAACAACTGCAGCACAGAGTACAGGTAACTATAGACATTAGAAAAATAAGGAGAAAACTTTTTGTAAATGTTATAAAATAACGGCATTGTTGAATATTAAGAGTTAAACAGACATAAAACTTTTAAATTAATTTGACATTTCAGATTCTTCATCAAAACTTTATAATAATGTGTATTTGTCTTTCAGCTTCACCAGTGACATCAAGCACGTCTATCTCAGAAATTGAAGGTAATAATGTTCAAGATGATAGAAGTTCAATCATTACTGCTAGTAACATCCTATTAAGACTTTATCATAAAGAAATATTTTTCTCTATTTTTGTACTTTTTTGTTAATAAGAAAACTTTTCGTAAATGTTATAAAATACCGGCATTGTTGAATATTAAGAGTTAAACGGACATAAAACTTTTAAATTAATTTTGTCATTTCAGATTCTTCATCAAAACTTTAAAATAATGTGTATTTGTCTTTCAGCTACACCAGTGACATCAAGCACGTCCATCTCAGAAATCGAAGGTAATAATGTTCAAGATGATAGAACTTCTGTTAAAATGTTATTTTTTTGTATAATAAAATACATATTCTTCAGTTTTCACTGTTTTTGTCTATAATAGACATCAGGCTGGTGAATGGTCCCAACAACTGTTCTGGAAGAGTTGAGGTTCTTCATAATGGAGTTTGGGGAACTGTGTGTGATGATATATGGGATCTATCACATGCTGCAGTGGTGTGTCGACAGATGGGTTGTGGTGCTGCTATAGAGGCAAAAAGCATTGCTTATTTTGGACAAGGTTCAGGACAAATATGGTTGGATGATGTAGTGTGTAGAGGGAACGAAACTTCACTGAAAAGCTGTACAGCACTACCATGGGGATCACACAACTGTGGACACAATGAAGATGCTGGAGTCATCTGCCAATGTGAGTTAAAGGTCTTTTTTTTTTTTTTTTTACATATTTCTTTTAATAATTTCTAGTTGTTCTACAAGCTTGAGTTTATTGTCATCATAGCACCCCCGGTGGTGAGTTTTAAAGACTATAACTATGGCTTTTTATTTTTTTCACATGGTCTCAAGTGACAGTATTTTCTCTTAATACTTGTTGTAAAAAGAAAACTTGTTATTAAGTAAATTTGATTTTAATAATCTCTCTTTTCTTTAGTTGACTGGACACAAACAACTGCAGCACAGAGTACAGGTAACTATAGACATTAGAAAAATAAGGAGAAAACTTTTTGTAAATGTTTTAAAATAACGGCATTGTTGAATATTAAGAGTTTAACAGACATAAAACTTTTAAATAAATTTTGTCATTTCAGATTCTTCATCAAGACTTTATAATAATGTGTATTTGTCTTTCAGCTTCACCAGTGACATCAAGCACGTCTATCTCAGAAATTGAAGGTAATGATGTTCAAGATGATAGAAGTTCAATCATTACTGCTAGTAATATCCTATTAAGACTTTATCATAAAGAAATATTTTTCTCTATTTTTGTAATTTTTTGTGTAAAAGACATCAGGCTGGTGAATGGACCCAACAACTGTTCTGGAAGAGTTGAGGTTCTTCATGTGTACAATAATGATGTGTATTTGTCTTTCAGCTACACCAGTGACATCAAGCACGTCCATCTCAGAAATTGAAGGTAATGATGTTCAAGATGATAGAAGTTCAATCATTACTGCTAGTAACATCCCATTAAGACTTTATCATAAATAAATATTTTTCTCTATTTTTGTAATTTTTTTGTTAAAAGACATCAGGCTGGTGAATGGACCCAAAAACTGTTCTGGAAGAGTTGAGGTTCTTCATGTGTACAATAATAATGTGTATTTGTCTTTCAGCTACACCAGTGACATCAAGCACGTCCATCTCAGAAATCGAAAGTAATGATGTTCAAGATGATAGAACTTCTGTTAAAATGTTATTTTTTTGTATAATAAAATACATATTCTTCAGTTTTCACTGTTTTTTTTGTCTATAATAGACATCAGGCTGGTGAATGGTCCCAACAACTGTTCTGGAAGAGTTGAGGTTCTTCATAATGGAGTTTGGGGAACTGTGTGTGATGATATATGGGATCTATCACATGCTGCAGTGGTGTGTCGACAGATGGGTTGTGGTGCTGCTATAGAGGCAAAAAGCGAGGCTTATTTTGGACAAGGTTCAGGACAAATATGGTTGGATGATGTAGCGTGTAGAGGGAACGAAACTTCACTGAAAAGCTGTACAGCACTACCATGGGGATCACACAACTGTGGACACAATGAAGATGCTGGAGTCATCTGCCAATGTGAGTTAAAGGTCTTTTTTTTTTTTTTTTTTTTTTACATATTTCTTTTAATAATTTCTAGTTGTTCTACAAGCTTGAGTTTATTGTCATCATAGCACCCCCGGTGGTGAGTTTTAAAGACTATAACTATGGCTTTTTATTTTTTTCACATGGTCTCAAGTGACAGTATTTTCTCTTAATACTTGTTGTAAAAAGAAAATTTGTTAATAAAGTAAATTTGATTTTAATAATCTCTCTTTTCTTTAGTTGACTGGACACAAACAACTGCAGCACAGAGTACAGGTAACTATAGACATTAGAAAAATAAGGAGAAAACTTTTTGTAAATGTTATAAAATAACGGCATTGTTGAATATTAAGAGTTAAATAGACAAAAAACTTTTAAATAAATTTTTTCATTTCAGATTCTTCATCAAGAATTTATAATAATGTGTATTTGTCTTTCAGCTTCACCAGTGACATCAAGCACGTCCATCTCAGAAGTTGAAGGTAATGATGTTCAAGATGATAGAAGTTTAATCATTACTGCTAGTAACATCCTATTAAGACTTTATCATAAAGAAATATTTTTTCTATTTTTTTACTTTTTTGTTAATAAGAAAACTTTTCGTAAATGTTATAAAATACCGGCATTGTTGAATATTAAGAGTTAAACAGACATA
The DNA here is from genome assembly GCA_026939265.1 of Oreonectes daqikongensis. Classification (NCBI taxonomy): domain Eukaryota; kingdom Metazoa; phylum Chordata; class Actinopteri; order Cypriniformes; family Nemacheilidae; genus Oreonectes; species Oreonectes daqikongensis. The sequence goes on along the minus strand of JAOTQM010000124.1, from coordinate 87,191 downwards.
AAACTTTTAAATAAATTTGTCATTTCAGATTCTTCATCAAAACTTTATAATAATGTGTATTTGTCTTTCAGCTTCACCAGTGACATCAAGCACGTCTATCTCAGAAGTTGAAGGTAATGATGTTCAAGATGATAGAAGTTCAATCATTACTGCTAGTAACATCCTATTGACTTTATCATAAAGAATATTTTTCTCTATTTTTGTACTTTTTTGTTAATAAGAAAACTTTTCGTAAATGTTATAAAATACCGGCATTGTTGAATATTAGGAGTTAAACAGACATAAACTTTTAAATTAATTTTAAGATTTCAGACTCTTCATCAAAACTTTATAATAATGTGTATTTGTCTTTCAGCTACACCCAGTGACATCAAGCACGTCCATCTCAGAAATCGAAGGTAATGATGTTCAAGATGATAGAACTTCTCTTAAATGTTATTCTTTTGTACATTAAAATACATATTCTTCAGTTTTTCACAGTTTTTTTTTCTATAATAGACATCAGGCTGGTGAATGGTCCCAACAACTGTTCTGGAAGAGTTGAGGTTCTTCAATGGAGTTTGGGGAACTGTGTGTGATGATATATGGGATCTATCACATGCTGCAGTGGTGTGTCGACAGATGGGTTGTGGTGCTGTTATAGAGGCAAAAGCATTGCTTATTTTGGACAAGGTTCAGGACAAATATGGTTGGATAAAGGATACGAAACTTCACTGAAAAGCTGGCATTGTTGAATATTAGGAGTAAACAGACATAAAAGGTCTTTTTTTAAATTTTTTTACATATTTCAGACAAGCTTCATCAAAACTTTATAATAATGTGTATTTGTCTTTCAGCTACACCAGTGACATCAAGCACGTCCATCTCAGAAATCGAAGGTAATGATGTTCAAGATGATAGAACTTTCTTAAAATGTTATTTTTTGTACATTAAAATACATATTCTTCAGTTTTCACAGTTTTTTTTTCTATAATAGACATCAGGGGTGAATGGTCCCAACAACTGTTCTGGAAGAGTTGAGGTTCTTCATGATGGAGTTTGGGGAACTGTGTGTGATGATATATGGGATCTATCACATGCTGCAGTGGTGTGTCGACAGATGGGTTGTGGTGCTGTTATAGAGGCAAAAAGCAGGCTTATTTTGGACAAGGTTCAGGACAAATATGGTTGGATGATGTAGCGTGTAGAGGGAACGAAACTTCACTGAAAAGCTGTACAGCACTACCATGGGGATCACACAACTGTGGACACAATGAAGATGCTGGAGTCATCTGCCAATGTGAGTTAAAGGTCTTTTTTTTTTTTTTTTTTTACATATTTCTTTTAATAATTTCTAGTTGTTCTACAAGCTTGAGTTTATTGTCATCATAGCACCCCCGGTGGTGAGTTTTAAAGACTATAACTATGGCTTTTTATTTTTTCACATGGTCTCAAGTGACAGTATTTTCTCTTAATACTTGTTGTAAAAAGAAAACTTGTTAATAAAGTAAATTTGATTTTAATAATCTCTCTTTTCTTTAGTTGACTGGACACAAACAACTACAGCACAGAGTACAGGTAACTATAGACATTAGATATAAAGGAGAAAACTTTTGTAAATGTTATAAAATAACGGCATTGTTGAATATTAAGAGTTAAATAGACAAAAAACTTTTAAATAAATTTTGTCATTTCAGATTCTTCATCAAGAATTATAATAATGTGTATTTGTCTTTCAGCTTCACCAGTGACATCAAGCACGTCTATCTCAGAAATCGAAGGTAATGATGTTCAAGATGATAGAAGTTTAATCATTACTGCTAGTAACATCCTATTAAGACTTTATCATAAAGAAATATTTTTCTCTATTTTTGTACTTTTTTGTTAATAAGAAAACTTTTCGTAAATGTTATAAAATACCGCATTGTTGAATATTAAGAGTTAAACAGACATAAAACTTTTAAATAAATTTGTCATTTCAGATTCTTCATCAAAACTTTATAATAATGTGTATTTGTCTTTCAGCTTCACCAGTGACATCAAGCACGTCTATCTCAGAAATTGAAGGTAATAATGTTCAAGATGATAGAAGTTCAATCATTACTGCTAGAACATCCTATTAAGACTTTATCATAAAGAAATATTTTTCTCTATTTTGTACTTTTTGTTAATAAGAAAACTTTTCGTAAATGTTATAAAATACCGGCATTGTTGAATATTAAGAGTTAAAAGACATAAACTTTTAAATTAATTTTGTCATTTCAGATTCTTCATCAAAACTTTAAATAATGTGTATTTGTCTTTCAGCTACACCAGTGACATCAAGCACGTCCATCTCAGAAATCGAAGGTAATAATGTTCAAGATGATAGAACTTCTGTTAAAATGTTATTTTTTGTATAATAAAATACATATTCTTCAGTTTTCACTGTTTTTTGTCTATAATAGACATCAGGCTGGTGAATGGTCCCAACAACTGTTCTGGAAGAGTTGAGGTTCTTCATAATGGAGTTTGGGGATCTGTGTGTGATGATATATGGGATCTATCACATGCTGCAGTGGTCTGTCGACAGATGGGTTGTGGTGCTGCTATAGAGGCAAAAAGCATTGCTTATTTTGGACAAGGTTCAGGACAAATATGGTTGGATGATGTGTAGTGTGTAGAGGGAACGAAACTTCACTGAAAGCTGTACAGCACTACCATGGGGATCACACAACTGTGGACACAATGAAGATGCTGGAGTCATCTGCCAATGTGAGTTAAAGGTCTTTTTTTTTTTTTTACATATTTCTTTTAATAATTTCTAGTTGTTCTACAAGCTTGAGTTTATTGTCATCATAGCACCCCCGGTGGTGAGTTTTAAAGACTATAACTATGGCTTTTTATTTTTTTCACATGGTCTCAGTGACAGTATTTTCTCTTAATACTTGTTGTAAAAAGAAAACTTGTTATTAAGTAAATTGATTTTAATAATCTCTCTTTTCTTTAGTTGACTGGACACAAACAACTGCAGCACAGAGTACAGGTACTATAGACATTAGAAAAATAAGGAGAAAACTTTTGTAAATGTTTTAAAATAACGGCATTGTTGAATATTAAGAGTTTAACAGACATAAAACTTTTAAATAAATTTTGTCATTTCAGATTCTTCATCAAGACTTTATAATAATGTGTATTTGTCTTTCAGCTTCACCAGTGACATCAAGCACGTCTATCTCAGAAATTGAAGGTAATGATGTTCAAGATGATAGAAGTTCAATCATTACTGCTAGTATATCCTATTAAGACTTTATCATAAAGAAATATTTTTCTCTATTTTTGTAATTTTTTTTGTTAAAAGACATCAGGCTGGTGAATGGACCCAACAACTGTTCTGGAAGAGTTGAGGTTCTTCATGTGTACAATAATGATGTGTATTTGTCTTTCAGCTACACCAGTGACATCAAGCACGTCCATCTCAGAAATTGAAGGTAATGATGTCAAGATGATAGAAGTTCAATCATTACTGCTAGTAACATCCTATTAAGACTTTATCATAAATAAATATTTTTCTCTATTTTTGTAATTTTTTGTTAAAAGACATCAGGCTGGTGAATGGACCCAAAAACTGTTCTGGAAGAGTTGAGGTTCTTCATGTGTACAATAATAATGTGTATTTGTCTTTCAGCTACACCAGTGACATCAAGCACGTCCATCTCAGAAATCGAAGTAATGATGTTCAAGATGATAGAACTTCTGTTAAAATGTTATTTTTTTTGTATAATAAAATACATATTCTTCAGTTTTCACTGTTTTTTTTGTCTATAATAGACATCAGGCTGGTGAATGGTCCCAACAACTGTTCTGGAAGAGTTGAGGTTCTTCATAATGGAGTTTGGGGAACTGTGTGTGATGATATATGGGATCTATCACATGCTGCAGTGGTGTGTCGACAGATGGGTTGTGGTGCTGCTATAGAGGCAAAAAGCGAGGCTTATTTTGGACAAGGTTCAGGACAAATATGGTTGGATGATGTAGCGTGTAGAGGGAACGAAACTTCACTGAAAAGCTGTACAGCACTACCATGGGGATCACACAACTGTGGACACAATGAAGATGCTGGAGTCATCTGCCAATGTGAGTTAAAGGTCTTTTTTTTTTGTTTTTTTTTTTACATATTTCTTTAATAATTTCTAGTTGTTCTACAAGCTTGAGTTTATTGTCATCATAGCACCCCCGGTGGTGAGTTTTAAAGACTATAACTATGGCTTTTTATTTTTTTCACATGGTCTCAAGTGACAGTATTTCTCTTAATACTTGTTGTAAAAAGAAAACTTGTTAATAAAGTAAATTTGATTTTAATAATCTCTCTTTCTTTAGTTGACTGGACACAAACAACTGCAGCACAGAGTACAGGTAACTATAGACATTAGAAAAATAAGGAGAAAACTTTTGTAAATGTTATAAAATAACGGCATTGTTGAATATTAAGAGTTAAATAGACAAAAAACTTTTAAATACATTTTTCATTTCAGATTTCATCAAGAATTTATAATAATGTGTATTTGTCTTTCAGCTTCACCAGTGACATCAAGCACGTCTATCTCAGAAGTTGAAGGTAATGATGTTCAAGATGATAGAAGTTTAATCATTACTGCTAGTAACATCCTATTAAGACTTTATCATAAAGAAATATTTTTTTCTATTTTTGTACTTTTTGTAATAAGAAAACTTTTCGTAATGTTATAAAATACCGGCATTGTTGAATATTAAGAGTTAAACAGACATAAAACTTTTAAATAAATTTGTCATTTCAGATTCTTCATCAAAACTTTATAATAATGTGTATTTGTCTTTCAGCTTCACCAGTGACATCAAGCACGTCTATCTCAGAAGTTGAAGGTAATGATGTTCAAGATGATAGAAGTTCAATCATTACTGCTAGTAACATCCTATTAAGACTTTATCATAAAGAAATATTTTTCTCTATTTTTGTACTTTTTTGTTAATAAGAAAACTTTTCGTAAATGTTATAAAATACCGGCATTGTTGAATATTAGGAGTTAAACAGACATAAAACTTTTAAATTAATTTTAAGATTTCAGACTCTTCATCAAAACTTTATAATAATGTGTATTTGTCTTTCAGCTACACCAGTGACATCAAGCACGTCCATCTCAGAAATCGAAGGTAATAATGTTCAAGATGATAGAACTTCTGTTAAAATGTTATTTTTTGTATAATAAAATACATATTCTTCAGTTTTCACTGTTTTTTGTCTATAATAGACATCAGGCTGGTGAATGGTCCCAACAACTGTTCTGGAAGAGTTGAGGTTCTTCATAATGGAGTTTGGGGATCTGTGTGATGATATATGGGATCTATCACATGCTGCAGTGGTGTGTCGACAGATGGGTTGTGGTGCTGTTAGAGAGGCAAAAAGCGAGGCTTATTTTGGACAAGGTTCAGGACAAATATGGTTGGATGATGTAGTGTGTAGAGGGAACGAAATTTCACTGAAAAGCTGTACAGCACTACCATGGGGATCACACAACTGTGGACACAATGAAGATGCTGGAGTCATCTGCCAATGTGAGTTAAAGGTCTTTTTTTTTTTTTTTTACATATTTCTTTTAATAATTCTAGTTGTTCTACAAGCTTGAGTTTATTGTCATCATAGCACCCCCGGTGGTGAGTTTTAAAGACTATAACTATGGCTTTTTATTTTTTTCACATGGTCTCAAGTGACAGTATTTTCTCTTAATACTTGTTGTAAAAAGAAAACTTGTTATTAAGTAAATTTGATTTTAATAATCTCTCTTTTCTTTAGTTGACTGGACACAAACAACTGCAGCACAGAGTACAGGTAACTATAGACATTAGAAAAATAAGGAGAAAACTTTTTGTAAATGTTATAAAATAACGGCATTGTTGAATATTAAGAGTTAAATAGACAAAAAACTTTTAAATAAATTTTGTCATTTCAGATTCTTCATCAAGAATTTATAATAATGTGTATTTGTCTTTCAGCTTCACCAGTGACATCAAGCACGTCTATCTCAGAAATCGAAGGTAATGATGTTCAAGATGATAGAAGTTTAATCATTACTGCTAGTAACATCCTATTAAGACTTTATCATAAAGAAATATTTTTCTCTATTTTTGTACTTTTTTGTTAATAAGAAAACTTTTCGTAAATGTTATAAAATACCGGCATTGTTGAATATTAAGAGTTAAACAGACATAAAACTTTTAAATAAATTTGTCATTTCAGATTCTTCATCAAAACTTTATAATAATGTGTATTTGTCTTTCAGCTTCACCAGTGACATCAAGCACGTCCATCTCAGAAATCGAAGTAATGATGTTCAAGATGATAGAACTTCTGTTAAAATGTTATTTTTTTGTAATAAAATACATATTCTTCAGTTTTCACTGTTTTTTTTGTCTATAATAGACATCAGGCTGGTGAATGGTCCCAACAACTGTTCTGGAAGAGTTGAGGTTCTTCATAATGGAGTTTGGGGAACTGTGTGTGATGATATATGGGATCTATCACATGCTGCAGTGGTGTGTCGACAGATGGGTTGTGGTGCTGCTATAGAGGCAAAAAGCATTGCTTATTTTGGACAAGGTTCAGGACAAATATGGTTGGATGATGTAGTGTGTAGAGGGAACGAAACTTCACTGAAAAGCTGTACAGCACTACCATGGGGATCACACAACTGTGGACACAATGAAGATGCTGGAGTCATCTGCCAATGTGAGTTAAAGGTCTTTTTTTTTTTTTTTACATATTTCTTTTAATAATTTCTAGTTGTTCTACAAGCTTGAGTTTATTGTCATCATAGCACCCCCGGTGGTGAGTTTTAAAGACTTTAACTATGGCTTTTAATTTTTTTCACATGGTCTCAAGTGACAGTATTTTCTCTTAATACTTGTTGTAAAAAGAAAACTTGTTAATAAATTAAATTTGATTTTAATAATCTCTCTTTTCTTTAGTTGACTGGACACAAACAACTGCAGCACAGAGTACAGGTAACTATAGACATTAGAAAAATAAGGAGAAAACTTTTTGTAAATGTTTTAAAATAACGGCATTGTTGAATATTAAGAGTTTAACAGACATAAAACTTTTAAATAAATTTTGTCATTTCAGATTCTTCATCAAGACTTTTTTAATAATGTGTATTTGTCTTTCAGCTTCACCAGTGACATCAAGCACGTCCATCTCAGAAATTGAAGGTAATGATGTTGAAGATGATAGAAGTTCAATCATTACTGCTAGTAACATCCTATTAAGACTTTATCATAAAGAAATATTTTTCTCTATTTTTGTACTTTTTTTGTTAAAAGACATCAGGCTGGTGAATGGACCCAACAACTGTTCTGGAAGAGTTGAGGTTCTTCATGTGTACAATAATGATGTGTATTTGTCTTTCAGCTACACCAGTGACATCAAGCACGTCCATCTCAGAAATCGAAGGTAATGATGTTCAAGATGATAGAACTTCTGTTAAAATGTTATTTTTTGTATAATAAAATACATATTCTTCAGTTTTCACTGTTTTTTTTGTCTATAATAGACATCAGGCTGGTGAATGGTCCCAACAACTGTTCTGGAAGAGTTGAGGTTCTTCATGATGGAGTTTGGGGAACTGTGTGTGATGATATATGGGATCTATCACATGCTGCAGTGGTGTGTCGACAGATGGGTTGTGGTGCTGCTATAGAGGCAAAAAGCATTGCTTATTTTGGACAAGGTTCAGGACAAATATGGTTGGATGATGTAGTGTGTAGAGGGAACGAAACTTCACTGAAAAGCTGTACAGCACTACCATGGGGAACACACAACTGTGGACACAATGAAGATGCTGGAGTCATCTGCCAATGTGAGTTAAAGGTCTTTTTTTTTTTTTTTTTTACATATTTCTTTTAATAATTCCTAGTTGTTCTACAAGCTTGAGTTTATTGTCATCATAGCACCCCCGGTGGTGAGTTTTAAAGACTATAACTATGGCTTTTTATTTTTTTCACATGGTCTCAAGTGACAGTATTTTCTCTTAATACTTGTTGTAAAAAGAAAACTTGTTAATAAAGTAAATTTGATTTTAATAATCTCTCTTTTCTTTAGTTGACTGGACACAAACAACTGCAGCACAGAGTACAGGTAACTATAGACATTAGAAAAATAAGGAGAAAACTTTTTGTAAATGTTATAAAATAACGGCATTGTTGAATATTAAGAGTTAAATAGACAAAAAACTTTTAAATAAATTTTGTCATTTCAGATTCTTCATCAAGAATTTATAATAATGTGTATTTGTCTTTCAGCTTCACCAGTGACATCAAGCACGTCCATCTCAGAAATCGAAGGTAATGATGTTCAAGATGATAGAAGTTTAATCATTACTGCTAGTAATATCCTATTAAGACTTTATCATAAAGAAATATTTTTCTCTATTTTTGTACTTTTTTGTTAATAAGAAAACTTTTCGTAAATGTTATAAAATACCGGCATTGTTGAATATTAAGAGTTAAACGGACATAAAACTTTTAAATTAATTTTGTCATTTCAGATTCTTCATCAAAACTTTAAAATAATGTGTATTTGTCTTTCAGCTACACCAGTGACATCAAGCACGTCCATCTCAGAAATCGAAGGTAATAATGTTCAAGATGATAGAACTTCTGTTAAAATGTTATTTTTTGTATAATAAAATACATATTCTTCAGTTTTCACTGTTTTTTGTCTATAATAGACATCAGGCTGGTGAATGGTCCCAACAACTGTTCTGGAAGAGTTGAGGTTCTTCATAATGGAGTTTGGGGAACTGTGTGTGATGATATATGGGATCTATCACATGCTGCAGTGGTGTGTCGACAGATGGGTTGTGGTGCTGCTATAGAGGCAAAAAGCATTGCTTATTTTGGACAAGGTTCAGGACAAATATGGTTGGATGATGTAGTGTGTAGAGGGAACGAAACTTCACTGAAAAGCTGTACAGCACTACCATGGGGAACACACAACTGTGGACACAATGAAGATGCTGGAGTCATCTGCCAATGTGAGTTAAAGGTCTTTTTTTTTTTTTTTTTACATATTTCTTTTAATAATTTCTAGTTGTTCTACAAGCTTGAGTTTATTGTCATCATAGCACCCCCGGTGGTGAGTTTTAAAGACTTTAACTATGGCTTTTAATTTTTTTCACATGGTCTCAAGTGACAGTATTTTCTCTTAATACTTGTTGTAAAAAGAAAACTTGTTAATAAAGTAAATTTGATTTTAATAATCTCTCTTTTCTTTAGTTGACTGGACACAAACAACTGCAGCACAGAGTACAGGTAACTATAGACATTAGAAAAATAAGGAGAAAACTTTTTGTAAATGTTTTAAAATAACGGCATTGTTGAATATTAAGAGTTTAACAGACATAAAACTTTTAAATAAATTTTGTCATTTCAGATTCTTCGTCAAGACTTTTTTAATAATGTGTATTTGTCTTTCAGCTTCACCAGTGACATCAAGCACGTCTATCTCAGAAATTGAAGGTAATGATGTTGAAGATGATAGAAGTTCAATCATTACTGCTAGTAACATCCTATTAAGACTTTATCATAAAGAAATATTTTTCTCTATTTTTGTACTTTTTTTGTTAAAAGACATCAGGCTGGTGAATGGACCCAACAACTGTTCTGGAAGAGTTGAGGTTCTTCATGTGTACAATAATGATGTGTATTTGTCTTTCAGCTACACCAGTGACATCAAGCACGTCCATCTCAGAAATCGAAGGTAATGATGTTCAAGATGATAGAACTTCTGTTAAAATGTTATTTTTTTGTATAATAAAATACATATTCTTCAGTTTTCACTGTTTTTTTGTCTATAATAGACATCAGGCTGGTGAATGGTCCCAACAACTGTTCTGGAAGAGTTGAGGTTCTTCATAATGGAGTTTGGGGAACTGTGTGTGATGATATATGGGATCTATCACATGCTGCAGTGGTGTGTCGACAGATGGGTTGTGGTGCTGCTATAGAGGCAAAAAGCGAGGCTTATTTTGGACAAGGTTCAGGACAAATATGGTTGGATGATGTAGTGTGTAGAGGGAACGAAACTTCACTGAAAAGCTGTACAGCACTACCATGGGGATCACACAACTGTGGACACAATGAAGATGCTGGAGTCATCTGCCAATGTGAGTTAAAGGTCTTTTTTTTTTTTTTTTACATATTTCTTTTAATAATTCCTAGTTGTTCTACAAGCTTGAGTTTATTGTCATCATAGCACCCCCGGTGGTGAGTTTTTTAAGACTATAACTATGGCTTTTTATTTTTTTCACATGGTCTCAAGTGACAGTATTTTCTCTTAATACTTGTTGTAAAAAGAAAACTTGTTAATAAAGTAAATTTGATTTTAATAATCTCTCTTTTCTTTAGTTGACTGGACAGAAACAACTGCAGCACAGAGTACAGGTAACTATAGACATTAGAAAAATAAGGAGAAAACTTTTTGTAAATGTTATAAAATAACGGCATTGTTGAATATTAAGAGTTAAACAGACATAAAACTTTTAAATAAATTTTGTCATTTCAGATTCTTCATCAAGACTTTATAATAATGTGAATTTGTCTTTCAGCTACAGCAGTGACATCAAGCACATCCATCTCAGAAATTGAAGGTAATGATGTTCAAGATGATAGAAGTTTAATCATTACTGCTAGTAACATCCTATTAAGACTTTATCATAAAGAAATATTTTTCTCTATTTTTGTACTTTTTTGTTAATAAGAAAACTTTTCGTAAATGTTATAAAATACCGGCATTGTTGAATATTAAGAGTTAAACAGACATAAAACTTTTAAATTAATTTTGTCATTTCAGACAGAGTTTGCAAGAGTAAAGACTGAACGCTTCTCTAGTGAGGAAACGGCACACATTATTATTTCTGTACATAAAGATAAAAATTCGACGTGTCCTGGTCTTCTCACGCACGAGCAGACCATCTACAGTTGGTTTTTTATGTACACAATAATAATCTTTTACATTGTAGACCTTTTGTTTTGTATATTTGGCTTATTTGTTTGCTGCTGTGCTTCCCTCTGTGTAATAAGCAAAGTGAACGCGCATTGTGAACCCGCACAGAGGCGCATTTACCAACTCGCTCTAAAAATAATAAAAAAACATTGTGCCAATGACTTTAAACAAGGTTTGAGTTGGTCTATGGCGCAGTTTATTTTCAGTTTCTCAAAATAGCAACACGCCAACAATGCGCCAACCATTACTTCTAGTAACATCCTATTAAAACTTTATCATAAGTTTTTCTCTGTTTTTGTACTTTTTTGTTAATAGACATCAGGCTGGTGAATGGTCCCAACATCTGTTCTGGAAGAGTTGAGGTTCTTCATAATGGAGTTTGGGGAACTGTGTGTGATGATATATGGGATCTATCACATGCTGCAGTGGTGTGTCGACAGATGGGTTGTGGTGCTGCTATAGAGGCAAAAAGCAGTGCTTATTTTGGACAAGGTTCAGGACAAATATGGTTGGATGATGTAGTGTGTAGAGGGAACGAAACTTCACTGAAAAGCTGTTCAGCACTACCATGGGGATCACACAACTGTGGACACAATGAAGATGCTGGAGTCATCTGCCAATGTAAGTTAAAAGTTTTTTTCTTACATATTTCTTTTAGAAATTTCCAATTGTACATCAAGGTGTTTTAAATATTGGCTTTTTGCTGTAGCTTCAGCTTATTTTCGTTATAACACCTCGTTGGTGAGTTTTGGAATACCATTTATCAAGTTCCAGAATTTTGTTTTTTTTTGCTAAAAACATGTGAACATAAATTTGTTAATGAAGTATATGTAATGAATAATTCACCACGGGTCGTTGAATTCTCCGGAGTTTAGAATTAATTATTCCGATTATACCACGGTTACCACATAAATAATTTTTCAGGTGTTCTATTTCAAGACATTTGTTATGTTTGCTGCGCTTAAAATGCTACTGTGAGTGGGGGACTATTTTCTCATCTGAAGCTGCCGGTAAAAGGCGGCTTCATGGGAACATGTAGGCAATCAGTTAGGCTAGTAATAAACAAATTCATAGGTGTGCGTTTAACCGAAAAATAATGCACACCTGTAGAACATTAGCCATTCAGAATGAAGCTTTTAACAGCCCCGTGGTATCATTAATTTTATTTTTACATTATTTTTATTTTTGATGTTCCATATGATAGAACTTCATTATTTTTTTAATATAATAATTTCTAATTGTACAACGAGGTGTTACAAATATGTACGTTTTGCTGTAGCTTGAGTTAATTTTCATCCTCGGTGGTGATTTTTTAAAATAACATTTCTCAAGTTCCAGAACTTTGTTAAAATCTTTACTGAACTTATGTTTTCTAACCTTTCTTTAATACTTTAGAGTTTAATTATGTAATGTGAGAAAACATTGATTCATTAATATAACAAATCTTCCTTTTCTTCAGTTGGCTGGACACAAACAATTGCAGTTCCAAGTACTTGACTGTTAAAAGTAACATTTTTAACTGTTTGTGGTCCTGAGAGGAAAGCTAGAATCCAAGTGGTTAGATAAAATAAAATGATAAGGTAATAAATAATTATATTATATTATACTAACACTTTTTAATTCTATTCTTATTTTAGCTGTGACAGACCCGTGCTCTCACCTCAACTGTACTGAGAATGAGTGGTGTGGAAAACATAATGGTGTTTATGGCTGTTTCTGTAACAACACTCATCTCATATCCGGCTCTGAAAATTTCGGTTTGTCACAATTTGATTAACCTTACAAACAAGTAATGACCAATCTGTTATCTTTTTAATAAATGCTGAAAATCTGTTTGCCGTGTTTTCCTTATAGATGCCTATGAGACTTGTGATAGCAGCTCTGGGTTCATGTCTCTGTCTCGCTGTCAGCTCTTTGAAGCTGGTTTTTCTGCTGATGTCTTACACCTGAATGACCCCAGCTGTAGAGGAACAGTCCAGAATGGCAGACTAGAGTTCAGATTTGACAACAATGGCCACATCTGTGGCACAGGTCTTGTGGTAAGGCTGTTGTTTGCATCACATTATATGAGATCGTACGCTGAAATAACAATATAAATTCTTAGTTCATTTCTATAATAATTACTGTATAGCTAAGGATACTGTATGTAGTTATTGAGTAAGAATAAGCTTTTTTCACATGTTATATCTATTTTATTTCTTCTGCTTCACAGGCCAATGGCACACACATCATCTATGAGAACTTCATCTTCGGGCAGCAGGGCTCAACTGGAGGTGTCATCAGCAGAAAGAAATTTCTGAAGCTGCGTTTCAACTGTGTTTACTACCAAACCCAATCGGTCTCCATGGACATCAACCCTCTAGAGAGGTGGGACTAAATTTAGTGTCATTTTATTAAACTTGTATTAGAAAGATTTTTCACACATATTTATTATTGAACATTTCAACAGCATTGTGCACAGAAACATTCAAGGTCTGGGGACGTATCGGGTCAGAATGATTTCATATCAGGATGCTCAATTCTCCAAGCCGTTCAATGGTAGTGTGAATGTTGAGGTGGACCAGAAGATTTTTGTGGAGATGCGTGTTGATGGAGTTGACGGTCATCAGTTTTCTTCAGTGATTGACACATGTTGGGCTACACCTGTGAATGATCCTCGGTCCTCTCTCCGCTGGGATCTTATCAATAATGAGTAAGACAATTGTGCCTGTTTTCCTTAGAGTTTAGATTCAAAAGCTGTTCCAAATTGATTTTATATCATTTCTAAATCATTCACAATTTTCGCAGGTGTCCCAATCCAAATGACAACACAGTGGAGCTTCTGCAGAACGGCGTCTCTTCATCCAGTCGCTTTTCATTCAGGATGTTCATCTTCACTGCAAACTCCACTAAGGTTTACCTGCACTGTAAAATTCACCTTTGTCTCCTGACCAACAATACCTGCTCATCTGTGAGTTCACATATCATCTTATGCTTTACTAAATGATTGTTTGGTCTGAATCTTCCATATTTATATAATCTATTTCAATCTTTAGCCATGTTACCCTGGACATCACCTGAGACAGCGCAGATCTCTGGACTTCCACGACATTGCCGACATTTCTCTGGGTCCACTGGTCTGGTCTAAAGGAAACTCAGGTAAACCTTTCATTTACATTTACATTCATGCATTTATGTCAGCAACTTGGAGTGCTTTCAAGGCATATACTTTAACTGTACAGCAATATGTGTGTTCTCTGGGAATCAAACCCATGATATTTGTGCCAAAATATCAATGTTCTACCAATTGAAATACAGAAACACCTTTTTCATATTTTACCGTATGTAATACTTCATGCTCACTTCTCACATTATTACTATATGTTACAGTTTAAAAGCATATATATTTCTGTTTAACACATCCATCATGCACTGAATCATGTTGTGTTCCCTGTTTACAGATATTTTGGCCCCAGAACAAGTGAAGGTGTCTAGGGCCTCAGGTCTTTGTGGCTCCTTGATGTTATTGCTTGTTTTAGTTTTGAGTGCTTACAACATCTTCTAGTAGATTTACAGCGTATTTTCCATACTACTGTACATTGACAATTAATAACTTTGATTGAACCTAAAAAAATTTAATTGATGTGCATTATATAAATCATGAAAATTCGACTTTCTAACCAATGGGCCACGACTGCCTTTGTCTATTTCTTTTCTTCTTTTTGTAAAAGTCTTGGTGAAAGAGCAGAATTCTCCAATAGTTCATAGTTTTTCAGTAGTTAATAGTGCCCTCTGTTGGAATGAAATGGTCAGTAACAATTGTTTAACGGATACTGTATTCTTCAAGCATTGCTCATAGCTAAGCCTCAGTAATGAGACTGAGCTTCCCATCCCATTTTTCAGGTGGATAGTTAAAAGATTCTTCCAAATAAACAAAGTGTAGGTGTTTTATTGCATTGTCCTAACTGGAAGTGTGTTTATTTCACAAATTCACAAACATGCATGTTATCTAACTGATGTGTTTCTGATAATCTTTATAGTTTTCTTCATCAGCTCTTGAGACATGTTGAGCAGTGATATTACAGAATCATGTTTAGATGATAGCTAATGTATATATGTATACCCCTTGATAAATAGAAGCAATCATAAAACACCACTGTTTATAAAGATCGTAAAGCGGGAATAATTTAGTCATTTTAATCATGAAGTTTTATTGATTTATATTTGATAAAAATATACATCTATTATGAATATAATAATATAAATGATATATATTTAAATTTGGTCACAATATGACTTTTTCATGTTCAGTCATGTAACTTAATCTATTCATGTTGGGACTACATGAATGATTTGTGTTTTTACCATATAATTGTTCAAACTGGGTAGAGGATTTATATTTCCCAGCATGCTTTGCGTCAGACTGCATTTTAAGAGGCAATTTCCTAATGCACTTGTTAGTGTTTAAAGATAATTTATCTTTGAGATTTAGAAGAGTTTCTTATATTTTTAAGTAGCTTTATGTGCAATCGTACATAATATTTTTACGTTAATCCAACAGATTTTTTTTTCACCGGTGTATTAAGTCACCCCTAGTTGGGTCAAATATGGCAATTCATCTTTACACATTTACATCTAGCCATTAAACATACACTTATCAAAAGTTACATACCCTAGAACGTTCAAGGACAAACCCATGGGTAAAACATACTGTTGGGTAAAAAAAACTGTTCAATGAACCCAACAGTTGAGTTTTTCATATGTGACATGTGACATGTGCCATGGGTTGAAACAACTCAGCATTGTTTAGAGAGAAGGAAGTAATAAGCATTTAAACGAAAAAGGAGTTTATGGAAATGTTTGAAGTTAACCCACTACATACTTGTACAAGTGAGGCGTGAAGGTTGAAGTTCAACATTGATAAATTGTGTCAGAAAAATGACCGGGCTAGTTGTCACAGGGGCTTTGTCTTGGTAATTGTGATCTATTGACAGAAATGTTATTTTCAAAAGTGAACTTATTTGGTCCTCTTCAAATGTTCAGTGATTATGTGAGTATTGTGTCATCAACAGGTAAAATCACAAAAAGACAGGTAGTTGTTAGGTTAGGTTTAGGTACTGGGTAGGTTTAAGGATATAGAGTTTGCAGACGTGCTTTATAAGTACTAATAAACAGCCAATATGCCAATAAAGTAAGTGACCTATTTTTTTGTCAGATATGGTGACCCATACCCGAAATGTGACCTCTGCATTTAACCCAACCAGTGAATAGTGAACACACACACTTTAAGTTGTGAACACACATACACCGGGGCAGTGGGCAGCTAACACTGCAGCGCCCGGGGAGCAAACGGGGGTAAGATGCCTTGCTCAAGGACACGTCAGTTGTAACCTGCCGGTACTGAGAATCGAACCAGCTGGTTACAAGTCCGACTCTCTAACCATTAGGCCACAACTGCCCCCTTAATAGGCATAATAACACAGTTAATAGTGAGAATTGCCCCCTATACTAAAGTGTTACCAAACAATCCTTTTACCTCATTTTCAGTTTCCATATTTACATTTATTCATTTGGCAGACGCTTTTATTCAAAGCGACTTACAATTGAGGAAAACAGCAAGCGATTCGTCTAAGTAAGCAATATTCACGAGAGGTGCTAGTAATACAAGGTTTCAAATACAACGACAAGATAGTATAAGCAAAGATATAGAGAACATTAGAAAAGGAAAAATAGAGGTAGATTTTTATTTATTTATTTTTTTTATTTACTAATATTTATTTTTTTATAAATGACATATTAAATTCTTTACTCATTTAACCACAATTATTGCACTTTGTCCAGGAAGTAAATAAAAATATGCTTTGAAAGAAAATATGCTCTGTGTTTTCTGGAAATTAGTTACAGAATTTACACAATGTACTCTCTATAAGGATACAGTTTTTGAATTACTTTCTTTGATTTTTGGGATGAACTGGAAACTCTAAATAGAAGGTTCTAATAACATAATAATTCATGTTTAAGCATTCATTTGTCAAAGAAAATATCTCATTTCTGTCCTACAGGCTTGACATAGTTGAGAGTTTGTCTAATATAAGTTTAAGAACAATTTTGAAGGTTTCTTTAGAACCTTTGTCCCAACTCAGTTGGCCCAAGATGAATGCGATAAAAACCGTGAACGCAATTTTTTTGCCTAGGGCCTACAAGTGTTTAGAACCGGCCCTGCTTATACTGTAGCTACAGGGTGTCAACATTTAATGCAGTAAGTTTCTGAAAGCATCTCTACCTTATTTAGAAATTCTGCTCTAAAGAAACTCTTTAAGTACATGTCATGCAGCCAGTAAATCTTTAAAATATGTCAAATAAATAAAACACAAATTTAAAGAAAATCATAATTCCCTGATTTTATTACATTATATTAAAGTATAATCCAGACATTGTCAGTCAGGGTAAGGCATTTGAAAAATTATGCATTGTTGTCATATGTTATTGTAACCTTTTTACAAAAAAGATAACATTTAAAGAAA
Organism: Oreonectes daqikongensis; assembly: GCA_026939265.1. Classification (NCBI taxonomy): domain Eukaryota; kingdom Metazoa; phylum Chordata; class Actinopteri; order Cypriniformes; family Nemacheilidae; genus Oreonectes; species Oreonectes daqikongensis. The sequence goes on along the minus strand of JAOTQM010000124.1, from coordinate 69,692 downwards.
TATGAGTATGAATCTTTTTTATCATTAATTAAAAAAAGTAAAGTCAGAAACAATAACCAAATGTAATCTTATATCACCAAAGCTTAAGAATTACAGTATACCATTATAATCAATCAAAGGTCAGTTAAGTAGTTAAGTTCAATGTCATGTCCAAACTAATAGATAAGATCATTTTTAAATAATAATATATATATATATATATTTAATTTGAGGTCATTCTTTGTAGAAATCTAGTTGATGATATAGGCACTCAAGAACAAACAATAACATCACGTAGCCAGACCGATCTGGGGCCCTCGACACCTTCACTTGTTCTGAGATCTATCTGAACAGGGAACAGAACATAGTTCAGTGCAAGATAAAAAGTAATAATACATAGTTAAATATGAATTAAGTATTTACCCTTTAGTTCCTTTTAGACCAGTGGACCCATAGATATGGAGGCAGTGTCATAGAACTCCATAGATCTGCCTACTCTCAAGTGATTTCCAGAGTTACATTGCTAAAGATTGAATATATTAATTCAAACATGAAATATTAAGTTCAACATAACATAACATTAGTCATACAAAATTAAGTTTTTTTAATTGTACATTGCTAATTCAATGAGAAAATAAATGTTCATTCAAACAATAAAGGAATCTTGACAATACATTCACAGTGTAGTATTACCAAATCAATATTCTAACTGAATATGGTTTTCTTCTTGTTCAGTTAGGATGCCTTGAGGGTGAGTAAAACAAAGGGATATTTCCAGAGGTGGACAGTAATAAAGTAAATTTACTTGAGTATCTGTACTTTACTCGAGTATTATAAGTACTTGTGACTTTAACTCCACTACATTTATAAAAAGATCCAAAAGTAGAAAGTCGTTTCTATGTAGCGGGTTTTCCTGTGTGCGCATTTTTTTCTGGCTTGCAATCTGCCAGGACCTTTCACTTTTGCAAAGTATTTCAGTTTTTCTAAGATCACGGTTTTCCGGCTAGCTTTGAATGGCCATTTGGTTGATTGTTTACCCAAATCTGGACACCCTGAGATCTTCCTGCTAAACTAATGTAAACGTTGGCACTACTACACAGCTAAGCGCTCTAAAAAGGTATAGATAATAAAAGGTAAAAGGTAAGATAATAAGAGACGACAAAGTAGTATGGTGGGATTATCTGTGGGTTCAATTATGTGTGTGTGGAACGAGCGCTATGATCAGTCAAAGATCATAGAAGACATTTTCATAAAAATGATCAAATTTCTGATCTGCTGTTATAACTTTTAAAGCCGTTTGGAAAATGAACCATGTTTTTACTATAGTAGTTTAAGTATTCCTGCTGAAATAAAAACAATAGAACCCTGCCCAAAACACAACAGAACATTTGATGGATTTAATGGTTATAATGGGAATTTTAATGTATGGATACTTGGTGTCTACTGGTATGTGATGGTTTCTACTGGTGGGATGTTAAATCCTATTAATCCTAAAGGAACTTGGTAATGATTTAAATAGGAAAAATCTAATTCTAAGTCACAAATTCATTGTTTTTTTTCAAAAGAGATTGTATTTGCAGTAAAACCACAGTATCCACAAATTTACCATTTTCTCTATATAGTAACCATATTCCAGTAAAGTAGAACCACAGTAACAAAAATTACCATAGTTTCACTATAGTAGCTATAGTTTATTTTTGTAGTTAAACTATGGTAAAAAAAATGGCAATAAATTTAACAAACACAAACTTCTACACTTTACTATACAAGAACCTTACAACTTACCAGTACCAAACTGTTAAAGGGAATATACAAAAAACCAAAACACTGCTCATAAATACATATAGGCTATCTAAAATAGGTTTTGTAAAATAAAAGCTCTTACCACTAATATACTGTGAACTACTCAGTGTATTCAGGTTGCTTCAGAGGCAAATTACAATAAAACAACGCACCGCTGACATAAAGGAAATTTACTTTTAATACTTGAGTACTTTTAAAAGCACATACTTCTCTACTTTTACTTAAGCAAGAATCTGTCTTTACAACTTTTACTTGGAGTGGAGTAATATTTGACCAAAAGTAAATCTGTACTTTCACTCAAGTAAGGAAGTTGTGTACTTCGTCCACCATTTTACAACCAAATCAACATTTGCCCATAAGTATTTTTACTTTTACTCAAGTACATTTGACAAGTATCTGTACTTTATGAAAGTGTTTTACTTTGGAAAATAAATACTGTGCTACATTCTGAAGCATATATCATTTGTTTTACTCCACTACATTTCATGAATAAATTTTATTTTACATGTTTTTTACTTTTAATACAGTACTTAAGTATATTTTCTTTCCCATTTTTAAAAGTAAAACTACTAGATTTTAGAAGGTAAAAAACAACAACTTTTATTTATGAAATGTAGTGGAGTGAAAAGTATAATGTATGCTTTAGAATGTAGTGAAGGTTTTTTTTTTATTTATTTTTTTTACAAAGTAAACACAATTTTATAAACTACAGATATTAAAAAAAACACTGTAATACACAGCACACTGTAAATACATTCATAAGGAAATAATATGGTTAAACTTTATTGTAAGTGTATTGTGTTACAGTGTAATTATATATTTAGGTACTGAGTGATAATAATTAATTACATGTACTTAGGGTTAGGATTAGGGTGTGATGTAGGGGTTAGTTACATGTAAATATGCAAACTATATATACAATACTATAGTAAATACATGTACCATGTGTAACAAGGGCACCATAAAATAGTGTTACCGGAAATGTCATAACCTTTAATTGGGTAATAAGAGGATTTTTGTACTCACAGTTGAGCAGGTATTTTTGGTCAGGAGACAAAGGTGAATGTTACAGTGCAGGTAAACCTTAGAGAAGATTGACGTAAACATGAACTTCCTGAAGGAGAAACGACTGAACGTGGAGACGCCGTTCTGCAGAAGCTCCACTGTGTTGTCATTGGGACTGGGGCACCTGAGAAAATTGACATAACATGATATAAGGTTTAAACTCTAAGGAAAACAGATACAAAACATTGACTTACTCTCCAACAATGAGATCCCAGTAGAGAGAGGACTGAGGATCATTCACAGGTGTAGTCCAACATGTGTCAATCACTGAAGCAAACTGACGTCCGTCAACTCCATCAACACGCACCTCCACAAAAATCGGCTCATTCATCTCCATATCAACACAGCCAGTGAACGGGTTGGAGAACTCAGCATCCCGATATGGAACCATCATGACATGATATATCCCCTCACCTTCAATGTTTCTGTGCACAATGCTGTTGAAAAAATTCAATAACAAATGTCTGTGTAAAATCCTACTATCAAAAAAATGCTTAATAAAACTGAATATAAAGTAGTGAGTCTCACCTCCCCAGAGGGTTGATGTCCATGGAGAGCGCTTGGGTCTGGTGGTAAATACATCTGAAACGCAACTTTAGAAATCTCTTTCTGCTGATGGAAACATCCAGACCAGTTAAGTTTGGATCACTGAGAATAAAGTTTTCATAGATGAAGTGAGTGCCATTGGCCTGTGGAGAAAAAATGTATTAATGGTTTAATCCAGGAGGAGAGACTGCTCATTTTAGGTTCATGCTACATGGGGGCCCATGATATTAGACCTTATGGACTACTTCCCTTTGGAGTGAAATAGACTAGAATTTTAAGATCAGGGTAAGTAAAAAAAAAATAATAATAATGCAAGTTGAAACCCAACAAGAGGCAAAGTTTTACATTTCTCCAAATCGTACATTATGTTCCTTCTTTCAGTGAAAAAAGCAGCAATCGTACCACAAGACTTGTACCACAGATGTGGTCATTGTTGTCGAATCTGAACTCTAGTCTGCCATTCTGGACTGTTCCTCTACAGCTGGGGTCATTCAGGTGTAAGACATCAGCAGAAAAACCAGCTTCAAAGAGCTGACAGCGAGAGAGAGACATGAACCCAGAGCTGCTTTCACACCTCTCATAGGCATCTGAAGAACAAATACACAACAGTGTTGATTAAAAAGAAAACAGATTGGTCTTTATTTGTACGGTTGTTCAAATTGTGACGAACCGAAAGTGTCAGAGCCGGATATGAGATGAGTATTGTTACAGAAACAGCCATAAACACCATTATGTTTTCCACACCACTCATTCTTAGTACAGTTGAGACCAGAGCATGGGTCTCTCACAACTAAAACAAGAACAGAAAGAAAGTTTTAATAATATGTATTTTTTTGTAGCTTATTTTATTTTATATAACAACTTGAATTCTACCTTACCTTTAATAAACAACTTTCAAATTGTTTTTAATTTGGTACAAATTAATTTAATAATTAAGCCAATAATTCCTTTGACATGCTTTTGCTATACAAAAAACCCAGACTTTTAATAAAAATGTTTTAACTCACATTGGCAGATGACTCCAGCATCTTCATTGTGTACACAGTTGTGTGATCCCCATGGTAGTGCTGAACAGTGTTTTAGTGAAGTTTCACTCCCCCTACATGCTACATCATCCAACCATATTTGTCCTGAACCTTGTCCAAAACAAGCACTGCTCTTTGCCTTTATAACAGCACCACAACCCATCTGTCGACACACCACTGCAGCATCTGATAGATCCCAACCATCATCACACACAGTTCCCCAAACTCCATCATGAAGAACCTCAACTCTTCCAGAACAGATGTTGGGACCATTCACCAGCCTGATGTCTATTAACAAAAAAGTACAAAATTAGTCTTAATAGGATGTTAAACTGGCAGTAATGGTTGAACTTCTATCATCTTGAACATCATTACCTTTGATTCCTGAAATGGACGTGCTTGATGTCACTGGTGTAGCTGAAAGACAAATATACATTATTGCAAATTTTCAATGAAGATTTTGAAATCTTAAAATGTATTTCAGAGATGTATGTCCTTTTAACTCCTATCATTCAACAAGTTTGTTTGTATTTTAATGTTTTATGAAAGTTCTCTTATTTTCTAATGTCTATAGTTACCTGTACTCGGTGCTGCAGTTGTTCGTGTGCAGCCAACTAAAGACAAAGAGAGATTGTTAAAATCAAATATATTTCACAACATTCTCTGCAAAACTGCTTAGCAGGAAAAAAGCATCTTGCCATCTTTTTAACTGATTAAAGGAGTCATATGACGTGATTTCATGTTTTCCTGTATCTTTGGTGTGTTGCATTTCGTTGCCTTGTACTTGTACATGTGTAATGACAATAAAGTTGAATCTAATCTAATCTATAAAATTAAGTTGTTCCTGCATGAATTAGACACGTACAATTCAAGTCTATAACCAAAAGAAATGTTCTATTTAAAAGCGAAGGCTCATCCAAACCTGCCTTAAACACCTTGTTAAACACGCCTCCACATCTCTACGTCAGTTCGTGAGAAGCGTTAAAGAACAGCGCCCAAAATGTATACGCAAAGAAAGAAGGCGTGACTATTCCCGCTATAGTGTTGTTGTTGCTGTTGCCGTCATGTTGTGCAAAATGCTTAGTTAGGTCTTCCAAACGAGGAAACAATTAAAAATTAGTGGTTAAGTTTGATTTACAACAATGTTTCAAAACAGTACAACTCCAAAAGTGTGTGCAGTACCGTAACACCTGGTTGTGTCTAAAAACTGGGGCAAATCCAACTTTGCATGGACAGTCTGCCGCTTATCACTCCCAAGTCAGCCTGAAAGTACGTTTTCATTATTAAAGAATTTGCAACTAACTATTCAGATATGAGCTTTTTGTCGATCCTACGATCACAAATGCAGAAATGGTTTTATATTTACGAGACTGAATCCATCAGGAGCTGAATTCAGTCTCGTATCCTCTGGCCGTTCTCCCCTGCAGCGTGATGCTACACGAAAAAAGGCAATATAAGTCATTATATTGAGTAACTATGTTCCAACTGGATGCAACAAATGCCTCGTTTAAATATGTTTATTTGTTTTTGTCACGTCAAAACACAGTGTCACAGGCTACTCAAGAAGTTAGCTATAGTTAGCTAATTGTTAAACCTAATAGTTTATTTTATTGAAAACTTACATCTGTTACTCTGCTGAAGTCGCGCTGGCAAAATTGATTAATCCGCTTGGTCAAATGAATTTTCTGGATCATACTTAGACTTGAACTCACACAATACTGGTGACATTTTCAGCTGTCAATGTGCTTTGGGCTGATGTTCCGAATAAGGGCCGTTACATTTCTGCCACATGCTTGAGGTATTCGCCCAATCACAACACACTGGGTAGCTGGCCAATCAGAGCACACAAACGGTGCGTCTCAGAAAGGTGGGGCAGAGAGGAGCAACAGTAATGCACGGTATGTGAAAACGAATGTGTTTTTTGAATCGTAAACTGCGTAAACACACTATATAACACCAAATACAAACAATAATGTTAGTTTTAGCCACGTCATTCGACCCATTTAAAGGTGTTTAAAAGTTAACAGAACAAGAACAAACATGAAAGATTGTTTCCAAGATCACCACCAGGGGTGCTATAACCAAACCAAACTGTTTGACCTTAAACCCTTATCTCTGCAGCATCTGAGTTTAATAAAGATGTTTTAACTCACATTGGCAAATGACTCCAGCATCCTCATTGTGTACACAGTTGTGTGATCCCCATTGTAGTGCTGAACAGCTTTTCAGTGAAGTTTCATTCCCTCTACACGCTACATCATCCAACCATATTTGTCCTGAACCTTGTCCAAAACAAGCCTCTCTTTTTGCCTCTATAACAGCACCACAACCCATCTGTCGACACACCACTGCAGCATCTGATAGATCCCAATCATCATCACACACAGTTCCCCAAACTCCATTATGAAGAACCTCAACTCTTCCAGAACAAATGTTGGGACCATTCACCAGCCTGATGTCTATTAACAAAAAAAGTACAAAAACAGAAAAAAATATTTCTTTATGATAAAGTCTTAACAGGATGTTACTAGCAGTAATGGTTGAACTTCTATCATCTTGAACATCATTACCTTCGATTCCTGAGATGGACGTGCTTAATGTCACTGGTGTTTAACTCCTATCATTCAACAAGTCTGTTTTGTTCTAACATTTAATAAAAGTTCTATTATTTTCTAATGTCTATAGTTACCTGTACTCGGTGCTGCAGTTGTTTGTGTGCAGCCAACTAAAGAGAGATTGTTAAAATCAAATATACTTCAGTAACAAATGGATTTGTGTTCTGCTTTTAGAGTAAATATTAAAACTAAAAAAATTGGAACTATATAATAATGTTAATAAGTTATTAAATTTAGTCACAGCCTATAAAATGTTATTCCTAAAATCACCACTGGGGGTGCTATGAGACAAATTAACCTACTGACCTACTGCAAAACATCCATAATCGAAACACCTTGTTGTACAGTTAGAATTTTTTGTAAAAAATATGGAAAAATGTTTTAAATCACATAAGCAGAGGAAATTATTTTAGAGAGAAATGATTTTAGACATCAATGTCTGGTTTTCTCTTAAATCAACAAGGCTACACTTTGTAGTGTGTGAGAAAAAAGATCTGCTTTAAATTCAAGTGTTCATGTTTAGTTACCTGTACTCGGTGCTGCAGTGGTTTGTGTCGAGCCAACTAAAGAAAAAGAGATTGATAATTATAATATACTTCAGTAACAAATTTATCAATATCTGAAAGATGATCATTAGAAAATGTACTTTATTATTATTTGCTAAGAACAACATTCACTTCAAAATTGTTTAGCAGAAAGAAGCATGTTGCTGTCTTTTTGACATTAAAACAAAATACTAAAGCTTGAGATCAGATAAAAAACATATATAAAGTTTTTCATATCCTTAGTAAGGGATAATCCACGGCTAGCCATGCATTAAAGGATTTTAATGCACGATGTGGAGGCCTAGAACCACCCTTAGCGAAGTGCATTAAAATCCTTTATTGCTCAGCTAGCCGTGGATTATCCCGCTTGTACCATGGTCATCTGACAACTTACAGCTTTTATTAATGTTTACAGTGTAATTTTTCATCAGACAGGTGAAAATGACAGTTAGTTTTGTCTGTTAATTGCAATTGAAGCACTACCCATTCATTAAAAGGTTTGAATGCACACTTTACAACCAATCAGAATCGAGTATTCAAACAGACCATGGTTTAAGAAGTGATATTCCACAATTCACCACCGGGGTGCTATAACAAAAATAAACTCAACACTGCAAAAACTGTTCTACAATTGAAAAACCTTGCTGTACAATTAGAAATTTCTAAAACAAAATGTAAAAATTTGGTGCGTCTGAGACTCACAGAAGAAAGAAGAATATGTTGATTAAACTTGTTATTTTGGATTGTTTTGCGCACAAAGTACTCTTGTCACTTTATAACAATTAAATTGAACCACTATGATCATATGGACCATTTTAACAATGTCTTAAGCACTTTTCTGGAATTGACAGATACTATTACCATTATGTCTATATGGAGGCCTGGAAACCTCTTGGATGTTATTAAAAGCATCTTTATGTGAGTTTGAAAAAGCTGAGAGGTCTTCAAACATGTAAAAAGTCATGTGGGTGAGTAAAAATGTCAAAATTTTAATTTTTGGGTGAACTATTACTTTAATAAAGATGTTTTAACTTACATTGGCAGATGACTCCAGCATCTTCATTGTGTACACAGTTGTGTGATCCCCATGGTAGTGCTGAACAGGTTATCAGTGAAGTTTCGTTCCCTCTACACGCTACATAATCCAACCATATTTGTCCTGAACCTTGTCCAAAATAAGCCTCGCTTTTTGCCTCTATAACAGCACCACAACCCATCTGTCGACAGACCACTGCAGCATCTGATAGATCCCAATCATCATCACAGACAGTTCCCCAAAATCCATTATGAAGAACCTCAACTCTTCCAGAACAAATGTTGGGACCATTCACCAGCCTGATGTCTATTAACAAAAAAGTTTAAAAAAAAATATTTCTTTATGATAAAGTTTTATTAGGATGTTACTAGCAGTAATGATTGAACTTCTGTCATCTTGAACATCATTACCTTCGATTTCTAAGATGGATGTGCTTGATGTCACTGGTGAAGCTGAAAGACAAATACACATTATTGCAAAGTTTCTATAAAGAATTTGAAATCTTAAAATTCATTTCAGAGATTTATTTTCTTTTAAACTCCTATCATTCAACAAGTCGGTTGTATACTACCATTTATTAAAAGTTCTCTTCTTTTCTAATGTCTAAAGTTACCTGTACTCGGTTCTGCAGTTGTTTGTGTCGAGCCAACTAAAGAAATTGGGAGATTGTGCAAATCAAATATACTTTAGTAACAAATTTATCAATATCTGAAAGATGATAATTAGAAAATTCCCTTCATTATTATTTGCTTAGAACAACATTCACTGCAAAACTGCTTAGAAGAAAAAAGCATCTCATCATCTTTTAACATAGTAAAACAAAATACTGACGCTTGAGGTCAGATAAAAAAGCTATACAGTTTTTCTTAGACTTAAAAGTGGTATTCCACAATTCACCACCAGGGTGCTATAACAAAAATAAACTCAAAACTGTTCTACAATTGAAACACCTTGTTGTACATCTAGAAATTTCTAAAACAAAATGTAAAAATGTGGTGCGTCTGAGACTCACAGATGAGAGAAGAATATGTTGATTAAACTTGTTATTTTGGTTTGTTTTGCACACAAAGTACTTTCTTCAATTTATAAAAATTAAATTGAACCACTATGATCATATGGACCATTTTAAAAATGTCTTAAGTACTTTTCTGGACCATGACAGATACTATTACCATTATGTCTATACATATCCCTTGCTTGTAAAGTTGTTTTGTGTATATATATAGATGTTGTATTTATCTGTAATTTGATTTATTTTTGATATATGTTTATTCAATGTTATCTGTAAGCACCTGGGGTCTGAGAGTAACGCAATTTCAATCCTCCATTTGTATGTACTGTACATGTGGCAGAATTGACATAAAGCTGACTTTGACTTTGAGGAGGCCTGGAAACCTCTTGGATGTTATCAAAAGCATCTTTATGTGTGTTCGAAAAAGCTGAGAGGTCTTAAAACTTGTAGAAAGTCATGTGGATGAGTAAAAATGTAAAAATTTAGATTTTGGGTGAACGATTACTTTAATAAAGATGTTTTAACTCACATTGGCAGATGACTCCAGCATCTTCATTGTGTACACAGTTGTGTGATCCCCATGGTAGTGCTGAACAGCTTTTCAGTGAGGTTTCATTCCCTCTACACACTACATCATCCAACCATATTTGTCCTGAACCTTGTCCGAAATAAGCCTCGCTTTTTGCCTCTCTAACAGCACCACAACCCATCTGTCGACACACCACTGCAGCATGTGATAGATCCCATATATCATCACACACAGTTCCCCAAACTCCATCATGAAGAACCTCAACTCTTCCAGAACAGTTGTTGGGACCATTCACCAGCCTGATGTCTATTATAGACAAAAAAAAGGGAAAACTGAAGAATATGTATTTTTTATACAAAAAAAATAACATTTAATGGAAGTTCTATCATCTTGAACATCATTACCTTCGATTTCTGAGATGGACGTGCTTGATGTCACTGGTGTAGCTGAAAGTCAAATACACATTATTGCAAAGTTTGATGAAGAATTTGAAATCTTAAAATTAATTTCAGAGATTTATTTCTTTTAGCTCCTATCATTCAACAAGTCTCCGCTTAATACACACAGAGGGACACGCAGCAGCACACAAACAAGACAAATATTTAAAACGAAACGAATACAATGTAAAATATTATTATTGTACATAAAAAAATAAAATCCAACTTGTCCTGTGGATGGTAGAGGTTAAAGAACACAAGCAGATTTTTATCTTTATATTCACAATAATATTTCATGTCGCGTCTTCACTAGACTGGGCGTGCCAACCGTTTTTCCGTCGTTTAACTAGCAAAAGTGGATTTAAACTCGCTCAACGCATGTGCGCCATGCGCTTTAGGCCACGTGCTTAGATTGTTAAAATAGGGTCCAAAGAGAGATTCTTAAGATCAAATATACTTCAGTAACAAATGTATTTGTGTTCTTTAAGAGTAAATATTAAAACTAAAAAACTTGAAACCATGTAAAAACGTTAAAAAGCAATACAATTTAGTCATAGCCTTTAAAATGTTATTTCTAAAATCACCACTGGGGGTGCAATGAGACAAATTAATCCACTAACCTACTCCAAAACATCTATATTTGAAACACCTTGTTGAAAAGTTAGATTTTTTAAATATGAAAAAATGTTTTAACTCACATAGGCAAAGGAATGATTTTAGAGAGAAATTATTTTAGACATTAATGTCTGTTTTTCTCTTAAATCAAAAAGACGACACTTCATAGTGTGTGAGAAAAGAGATCTGCTATGAATTAAAGTGTTTATGTTTAGTTACCTGTACTCGGTGCTGCAGTTGTTTGTGTCGAGCCAACTAAAGAAAAAGAGATTGATAATTATAATGAACTTCAGTAACAAATTTATCAATATCTGAAAGATGATAATTAGAAAAGTACCTCATTATTATTTGCTTGAAACAACATTCACTGTAAAACTGCTTAGCAGAAAAAAAGCATCTTGTCGTCTTTTTGACATATTAAAACAAAATACTGAAGCTATAAAAAAAGCTATAAAGTATTTCATATCCTTCAAAGTGATATTCCACAACTCACCACCGGAGCGCTATAAAAAAATAACTCAAAACTGCAAAATTGTTCTACAATTGAAACACCTTGTTGTACAATTAGAAATTTCTAAAACAAAATGTAAAAATGTGGTGCATCTCAGACTCACAGATGAGAGAAGAATATGTTGATTAAACTTGTTATTTTGGTTTGTTTTGCGCACAAAGTACTCTTGTCACTTTATAAAAATTAAATTGAACCACTATGATCATATGGACCATTTTAACAATGTTTAAGTACTTTTCTGGACCATGACAGATACTATTACCATTATGTCTATAAGGAGGCCTGGAAACCTCTTGGATGTTATCAAAAGCATCTTTATGTGTGTTCGAAAAAGCTCAGAGGTCTTAAAACGTTGTGTAGAAAAGTCATGTGGGTGAGAAAAAATGTCAAATTTAGATTTTTAGGTGAACTATTCCTTTAATAAGATGTTTTAACTCACATTGGCAGATGACTCCAGCATCTTCATGGTGTACACAGTTGTGTGATCCCCATGGTAGTGCTGAACAGCTTTTCAGTGAAGTTTCATTCCCTCTACACGCTACATCATCCAACCATTTTGTCCTGAACCTTGTCCAAAATAAGCCTCGCTTTTTGCCTCTATAGCAGCACCACAACCCATCTGTCGACACACCACTGCAGCATGTGATAGATCCCATATATCATCACACACAGTTCCCCAAACTCCATCATGAAGAACCTCAACTCTTCCAGAACAGTTGTTGGGACCATTCACCAGCCTGATGTCTATTTACAAAAAGTAAAAAAATAGAAAAATATTTCTTTATGATAAAGTCATAACAGGATGTTACTAGAAGAAATGATTGAACTTCTGTCATCTTGAACATCATTACCTTCGATTTCTGAGATGGATGTGCTTGATGTCACTGCTGTAGCTGAAAGACAAATTCACATTATTGCAAAGTTTTAATGAAGAATTTGAAATCTTAAAATTAATTTCAGAGATTTATGTTCTTTTAACTCCTATCATTCAACAAGTCGGTTGTATACTAACGCTTATAAAAGTTCTCTTATTTTCTAATGTCTATAGTTACCTGTACTGGTTCTGCAGTTGTTTGTGTCGAGCCAACTAAAGAAAAAGAGAGATTGTGCAAATCAAATATACTTTAGTAACAAATTTATCAATATCTGAAAGATGATGATTAGAAAATTCCCTTCATTATTATTTGCTTAGAAAAACATTCACTTCAAAAATGCTTAGCAGAAAAAAGCATCTCATCATCTTTATGACATAGTAAAACAAAATACTGACGCTTGAGGTCAGATAAAAAAGCTATAAAGTTTTCTTAGACTTAAAAGTGGTATTCACAATTCACCACCAGTGGTGCTATAATAAAAATCAAAAGGGACAATTGAAAAACCTTGTTGTAATCTAAAATGTTAAAACACCTTGTAAAAATGTCTAGTCGTCAAATTGACTCACAGATGAGTTGAATATGTTGATTAAACTTGTTTTATTTGGTTTCGTTTTGCGCACAAAGTACTTTTGTCACTTTAAAAAAATTGAACCATTCAATTGAACCACTATGATCATATGGACCATTTATTAACACCATGTCAGATAGTACCATTTCTAGACCATGACAGATACTATTACCATTAGTCTATACATATCCCTTGCTTTGTAAAGTTGTTTTGTGTATATTATAGATGTTGTATTGATCTGTAATTTGATATATTTGTTGATATATGTTTATTCAAGTTATCTGTAAGCACCTGGGGTGGAGAGTAACGCAATTTCAATCCTCCATTTGTATGTACTGTACATGTGGCAGAATTGACAATAAAGCTGACTTTGACTTTTGATGTCACTGGTGTAGCTGAAAGACAAATTCACATTATTGCAAAGTTTTAATGAAGAATTTGAAATCTTAAAATTAATTTCAGAGATTTATGTTCTTTTAACTCCTATCATTCAACAAGTCGGTTGTATACTAACGCTTATAAAAGTTCTCTTATTTTCTAATGTCTATAGTTACCTGTACTTGGTTCTGCAGTGTTTGTGTCGAGCCAACTAAAGAAAAAGAGAGATTGTGTGCAAATCAAATATACTTTAGTAACAAATTTATCAATATCTGAAAGATGATGATTAGAAAATTCCCTTCATTATTATTTGCTTAGAACAACATTCACTTCAAAACTGCTTAGCAGAAAAAAGCATCTCATCATCTTTATGACATAGTAAAACAAAATACTGACGCTTGAGGTCAGATAAAAAGCTATAAAGTTTTTCTTAGACTTAAAAGTGGTATTCCACAATTCACCACCAGGGTGCTATAATAAAAATAAACACAAAACTGTTCGACAATTGAAACACCTTGTTGTACATCTAGAAATGTTAAAAACAAAATGTAAAAATGTTGTGCGTCTGAGACTCACAGATGAGAGAAGAATATGTTGATTAAACTTGTTATTTTGGTTTGTTTTGGCGCACAAAGTACTTTTGTCACTTTATAAAAATTCAATTGAACCGCTATGATCATATGGACCATTTTAACAATGTCTTAAGTACTTTTCTAGACCATGACAGATACTATTACCATTATGTCTATACATATCCCTTGCTTGTAAAGTTGTTTTGTGTATATATATAGATGTTGTATTTATCTGTAATTTGATATATTTTTTGATATATGTTTATTCAATGTTATCTGTAAGCACCTGGGGTCTGAGAGTAACGCAATTTCAATCCTCCATTTGTATGTACTGTACATGTGGCAGAATTGACAATAAAGCTGACTTTGACTTTGAGGAGGCCTGGAAACCTCTTGGATGTTATCAAAAGCATCTTTATGTGTGTTCGAAAAAGCTGAGAGGTCTTAAAACTGGTAGAAAGTCATGTGGATGAGTAAAAATGTAAAAATTTAGATTTTTGGGTGAACGATTACTTTAATAAAGATGTTTTAACTCACTTTGGCAGATGACTCCAGCATCTTCATTGTGTCCACAGTTGTTTGATCCCCATGGTAGTGCTGAACAGGTTATCAGTGAAGTTTCGTTCCCTCTACACGCTACATCATCCAACCATATTTGTCCTGAACCTTGTCCAAAATAAGCCTCGCTTTTTGCCTCTATAGCAGCACCACAACCCATCTGTCGACACACCACTGCAGCATGTGATAGATCCCATATATCATCACACACAGTTCCCCAAACTCCATCATGAAGAACCTCAACTCTTCCAGAACAGTTGTTGAGACCATTCACCAGCCTGATGTCTATTATAGACAAAAAACAGTGAAAACTGAAGAGTATGTATTTTATTATACAAAAAAATAACATTTTAATGGAAGTTCTATCATCTTGAACATCATTACCTTCGATTTCTGAGATGGATGTGCTTGATGTCACTGGTGTAGCTGAAAGACAAATACACATTATTGCAAAGTTTTGATGAAGAATTTGAAATCTTTAAATTAATTTCAGAATTAATTTCTTTTACCTCCTATCATTCAACAAGTCTAAATTTTTTAAATATGAAAAAAATTTTAAACTCACATAGGCAAAGGAAATGATTTTAGACATTAATGTCTGTTTTTCTCTTAAATCAACAAGGCTACACTTCATAGTGTGTAAGAAAAGAGATCTGCTATGAATTAAAGTGTTTATGTATAGTTACCTGTACTCGGTGCTGCAGTTGTTTGTGTCGAGCCAACTAAAGAAAAAGAGATTGATAATTATAATATACTTCAATAACAAATTTATCAATATCTGAAAGATGATAGGTAGAAAAAGTATCTCATTATTATTTGCTTAACACAACATTCATTGTAAAACTGCTTAGCCGAAAAAAAGCATCTTGTCGTCTTTTTGACATATTAAAACAAAATACTGAAGCTATAAAAAAAAAGCTATAAAGTTTTTCATATCCTTCAAAGTGATATTCCACAACTCACCACCGGAGCGCTATAAAAAAAGAACTCAAAACTGCAAAATTGTTCTACAATTGAAACACCTTGTTGTACATCTATAAATGTCTAAAACAAAATGTAAAAATGTGGTGCATTTCAGACTCACAGATGAGAGAAGATATGTTGATTAAACTTGTTATTTTGGTTTGTTTTACACAAATACTCACTTGTCACTTTATAAAAATGAAATTGACACATGATGATCTATGATGATTATTTTAACAATGTCTTAAATTACTTTTTTGGACTTGAAAGACACTATTACCATTATGTCTATATGGAGGCCTGGAAACCTCTTGGATGTTATCAAAAGCATCTTTATGTGTGTTCGAAAAAGCTGAGAGGTTTTAAAAACGTGTAGAAAGTCATGTGGGTGAGTAAAAATGTCAAAGTTAGATTTTTAGGTGAACTATTCCTTTAATAAAGATGTTTTAACTCACATTGGCAGATGACTCCAGCATCTTCATGGTGTCCACAGTTGTGTGATCCCCATGGTAGTGCTGAACAGCTTTTCAGTGAAGTTTCGTTCCCTCTACACGCTACTACACGCATACATCATCCAACCATATTTGTCCTGAACCTTGTCCAAAATAAGCCTCTCTTTTTGCCTCTATAACATCACCACAACCCATCTGTCGACACACCACTGTAGCATCTGATAGATCCCAATAGTCATCACACACAGTTCCCCAAACTCCATCATGAAGAACCTCAACTCTTCCAGAACAGTTGTTGGGACCATTCACCAGCCTGATGTCTATTAACAAAGAAAGTAAAAAAATAGAAAAATATTTCTTTATGATAAAGTCTTAATAGGATGTTAAACTGGCAGTAACGATTGAACTTCTGTCATCTTGAACATCATTACCTTCGATTTCTGAGATGGATGTGCTTAATGTCACTGGTGTAGCTGAAAGACAAATACACATTATTGCAAAGTTTCAATGAAGAATTGAAATCTTAAAATTAATTTCAGAGATTTGTGTTTTTTTAACTCCTATCATTCAACAAATCTGATGTATTTTAACGTTTTATAAAAGTTATCTTATTTTCTAATGTCTATAGTTACCTGTACTTGGTTCCACAGTTGTTTGTGTCGAGCCAACTAAAGAAAAAGAGAGATTGTGCAAATCAAATGTACTTCAGTAACAAATTTATCAATATCTGAAAGATAATCATTAGAAAATTTACTTTATTATTATTTGATTAGAACAACATTCACTGTAAAAACTGCTTAGCAGAAAAAAGCATCTTGCCGTCTTTTTGATATATTAAAGCAAAAAACTGAAGCTTGAGGTCAGACAAAAAAGCTATAAAGTTTTTCTTAGACTTAAAAGTGATATTCCACAACTCACCACCGGAGCGCTATAAAAAAATAACTCAAAACTGCAAAACAATTGAAACACCTGTTGTACATCTAGAATTTTCTAATGTCTAAAGTTACCTGTACTTGGTTCTGCAGTTGTTTGTGTCGAGCCAACTAAAGAAAAAGAGAGATTGTGCAAATCAAATATACTTTAGTAACAAATTATCAATATCTGAAAGATGATGATTAGAAAATTCCCTTCATTATTATTTGCTTAGAACAACATTCACTTCAAAACTGCTTAGCAGAAAAAGCATCTCATCATCTTTATGACATAGTGAAACAAAATACTGACGCTTGAGGTCAGATAAAAAAAGCTAACAGTTTTTCTTAGACTTAAAAGTGGTATTCCACAATTCACCACCAGGGTGCTATAATAAAAATAAACTCAAAACTGTCCTACAATTGAAACACCTTGTTGTACAACTAGAAATTTCTAAAACAAATTGTAAAAATGTGGTGCGTCTGAGACTCACAGATGAGAGAAGAATATGTTGATTAAACTTGTTATTTTGTTGTTTTGCGCACAAAGTACTTTCTTCAATTATAAAATTAAATTGAACCACTATGATCATACGGATTATTTTAACAATGTCTTAAGTACTTTTCTAGACCATGACAGATACTATTACCATGATGTCTATATGGAGGCCTGGAAACCTCTTGGATGTTATCAAAAGCATCTTTATGTGTTTTTGAAAAAGCTGAGAGGTCTTAAAACATGTAAAAAGTCATGTGGGTGAGTAACAACGTCAAAATTTTGATTTTGGGTGAACAATTCCTTTAATAAAGATGTTTTAACTCACATTGGCAGATGACTCCAGCATCTTCATGTGTCCACAGTTGTGTGATCCCCATGGTAGTGCTGAACAGGTTATCAGTGAAGTTTCGTTCCCTCTACACGCTACATCATCCAACCATATTTGTCCTGAACCTTGTCCAAAATAAGCCTCTCTTTTGCCTCTATAGCAGCACCACAACCCATCTGTCGACACACCACTGCAGCATGTGATAGATCCCATATATCATCACACACAGTTCCCCAAACTCCATCATGAAGAACCTCAACTCTTCCAGAACAGTTGTTGGGACCATTCACCAGCCTGATTCTATTTACAAAAAAAGTACAAAAAAACAGAGAAAAATATTTCTTTGTTATAAAGTCATAACAGGATAATACTAGAATTAATGGTTAAACTTCTATCATCTTGAACATCATTACCTTCGATTTCTGAGATGGATGTGCTTGATGTCACTGGTGTAGCTGAAAGACAAATTCACATTATTGCAAAGTTTCTAGTGTCTTCACTAGAGAAGCGTTCAAAAATAGCCTTCAAAATGTTATTCTAAACCACCACACGGGGTATTACGAGACAAATTACCCACTAACCTAATCCAAAACATCCATATTCGAAACACCTTGTTGCAGAGTTAAAAAATTTTTACAAATATGGAAAAACATTGAAAAATGTTTTAACTCACATAGGCAAAGGAAATGATTTTAGAGACAAATCATATTCGTTTTTCTCTTAAATCAACAAGGCTACACTTCATAGTGTGTAAGAAAAGAGATCTGCTATGAATTCAAGTGTTTATGTATAGTTACCTGTACTTGGTGCTGCAGTTGTTTGTGTCGAGCCAACTAAAGAAAAAGAGAGATTGTTAATTATAATATACTTCAGTAACAAATTTATCAATACCTGAAAGAAGCACAGCAGCAAACAAATGAGCCAAATGTACAAAACAAAAGGTCTACAATGTAAAAGATTATTATTGTGTACATAAAAAAACAACTTTAGATTGTCGTGTAGATGGTCTGCTCGTGCGTGAGGTTAAAGTGCGTGAGAAGACCAGGACAAGTCGAATTTTATCTTTATGTACACAATAATAATGTGTGCCGTTTCCTCACTAGAGAAGCGTTCAGTCTTTGCTCTTGCAAACTCCGCTTTGTAAATAGCAAATATTCCATGTTTTGCCCAAACGAGAAAAGAGATCTGCTTTAAATTCAAGTGTTTATGTTTAGTTACCTGTACTCGGTGCTGCAGTTGTTGTGTCGAGCCAACTAAAGAAAAAGAGAGATTGTTAAAATCAAATATACTTCAGTAGGAAATGTTTTGTGCTCTACTATTATAGTAAATATTAAAAAAAGAAAAAAAAACTTGAAACCATGTAAAAACGTTAACAAGCTATAAAATTGAGTCACTTAGTCACAACGCCATTGACGGGCGACTGCACGGCCTCGTGTCACTGTTTAGAACGCCGATTTTCTCACGATTTACAAGTAGTTGGAAACATTTGAAATATTGTAGGTACACAGCTGAACAAAATATATAACACTGGTCTAGTGGTTTTTATATATTTTACTGCAAAGATGATGCAAACTGCCGCTTTAATGCGGCAGTTTGTATCATCAGTTTCTTAAATCAACAAGGCTTCACTTCATAGTGTGTGAGAAAAGAAATCTGCTATGAATTCAAGTGTTTATGTATAGTTACCTGTACTCGGTGCTGCAGTTGTTTGGTCCAGCCAACTAAAGAAAAAGAGATTGATAATTATAATATACTTCAGTAACAAATTTATCAATATCTGAAAGATGAATTTGGAAGTTGTTTAAAGGTTCAACAGAAACAGGACAAAAATGAAGGATTGTTCCAAGATCACCACCAGGGGTGCTATAACCAACCAACCTGTTTGATCTTACACCCTTATCTCTGCAGCATCTGAGTTTAATAAAGATGTTTTAACTCACATTGGCAGATGACTCCAGCATCTTCATTGTGTACACAGTTGTGTGATCCCCATGGTAGTGCTGAACAGCTTTTCAGTGAAGTTTCGTTCCTCTACACGCTACATCATCCAACCATATTTGTCCTGAACCTTGTCCAAAATAAGCACTGCTTTTTGCCTCTATAGCAGCACCACAACCCATCTGTCGACACACCACTGCAGCATGTGATAGATCCCATATATCATCACACACAGTTCCCCAACTCCATCATGAAGAACCTCAACTCTTCCAGAACAGTTGTTGAGACCATTCACCAGCCTGATGTCTATTATAGACAAAAAAGTACAAAAACAAAGAAAAACTTATGATAAAGTTTTAATAGGATGTTACTAGAAGTAATGGTTAAACTTCTATCATCTTGAACATCATTACCTTCGATTTCTGAGATGGATGTGCTTGATGTCACTGGTGTAGCTGAAAGACAAATACACATTATTGCAAAGTTTCAATGAAGAATTTGAAATGTTAAAATTAATTTCAGAGATTTATGTTCTTTTACCTTCTATCATTCAACAAGTCGGTTGTATCTAACATTTATTAAAAGATCTTTATTTTCTAATATCTATAGTGAAGGGACGGGTGCCGTGGCTCCACCATATATATATATCTTTTTATGGTTTTGAGACTAATCAATCATAATCAGCATTATCTTATGAGAAACAGATGATTTAAATAAATCAATATTTTACTGGCGTTAATTTCTGATTATGATATTAACAATAAAACTCTAGAGAGTAAATATTACTAAAATAATTCACTGTTTGAGTCACTCTGAATGTTTAGGCCTTTCTTCCTGCTAGGTCACCGTGGCTTTTAGAAGAGATCTCTTATCATCACGTGTAAAAACATCTTCTGCTAGCACACACTCTAGCCTTGAGGGGTTTTGTGTGGTGTGTGATTGTATTGTTTCAGAAGTTAGTTATTGGTGGCAGAAAGACCATATTTAAAAGACAGGATGTAAAGAGATGCGTATATGTTGTGCCTAAACTAGGGTTTCTGTGTCCCACTTATAATCAGTGAAGATATGCTATGAACTGGACGTCCAAGCTAAATTTATGTATTGTCTAACCTATCACGAGAATTTATTTATCTAATGACATAGGTTAGATGTCTCTGTTAGTATAAATATTACTGCATTTTGATGTAACAGCAGGTCGGTCTGTGGAACTCCTTGAGAGTGCTGAAGCTGACTTCTGCTGGCAAAACTACAAACAATTCTCCTGTAAATTTTCTTTTATTAATTACATTCCTGACTCTGTGTCTTCATTTTTGCAACTGGTCTACGGGTCTTTACTGTAAAACCCCTACAATAGTTACCTGTACTTGGTGCTGCAGTTGTTTGTGTGCAGCGAACTAAAGACTTATGGCCGTATCGTACACCCGGTGCAATGCGGAGCAATGCGCAGCGCCAATGTTTTTGCTAGTTTCAGTCCGATTCAGTTCTCATTTTCTCGCCTTGCACCACGTTGTTTAAAAAGCAAATGCATTTACGCCAATTTTGCGCCCATGGCCATGCTGCTCTAAAAAAGAGGTGTTCGGGCGCATTGTTGGTGCGTTGCTATTTTGAGAAACTGAAAATAGACTGCACCATAGACCAACTCAAACCTTGTTTAAAGTCATTGGCACAATATTTTTTTAAAGCGAGTTGGTAAATGCGCCTCTGTGCGGGTCCACAATGCGCGTTCACTTCGCTTATTACACAGAGGGAAGCACAGCAGCAAACAAATAAGCCAAGTATTAAAAAAAAAAAGTCTACAATGTAAAAGATTATGAATGTGTACAAAAAGATCAAACTGTAGATTGTTGTGTAGATGGTCTGCTCGTGCGTGAGGTTAAAGTGCGTGAGAAGACCAGGACATGTCGAATTTTTATCTTTATGTACACAATATTAATTTGTGTCGTGTCTTCAATAGAGAAGCGTTCAAAAATAGCCTTCAAAATGTTATTCCTAAAACCACCACACGGGGTGCTATGAGACAAATTAAC
Source organism: Oreonectes daqikongensis (assembly GCA_026939265.1). Lineage (NCBI taxonomy): Eukaryota > Metazoa > Chordata > Actinopteri > Cypriniformes > Nemacheilidae > Oreonectes > Oreonectes daqikongensis. The sequence goes on along the minus strand of JAOTQM010000124.1, from coordinate 47,905 downwards.
CCACTAACCTAATCCAAAACATTCATAATCGAAACACCTAGTTGCAAGGTTAGAATTTTTTTTATTAAATATGGAAAAAACATGGAAAAATTTTTTACTCACATAGGCAAAGGATATGATTTTAGAGACAAATGATATTAGTTTTTCTCTTAAATCAACAAGGCTACACTTCATAGTGTGTAAGAAAAGAGATCTGCTATGAATTCAAGTGTTTATGTATAGTTACCTGTACTCGGTGCTGCAGTTGTTTGTGTCGAGCCAACTAAAGAAAAAGAGATTGATAATTATAATATACTTCAGTAACAAATTTATCAATATCTGAAAGAAGCACAGCAGCAAACAAATGAGCCAAATGTACAAAACAAAAGGTCTACAATGTAAAAGATTATTATTGTGTACATAAAAAAACACAACTTTAGATTGTCGTGTAGATGGTCTGCTCGTGCGTGAGGTTAATGTGCGTGAGAAGACCAGGGCACGTCGAATTTTTATCTTTATGTACACAATAATAATGTGTGCCGTTTCCTCACTAGAGAAGCGTTCAGTCTTTACTCTTGCAAACTCCGCTTTGTAAATAGCAAATATTCCATGTTTTGCCCAAACGAGAAAAGAGATCTGCTTTAAATTCAAGTGTTTATGTTTAGTTACCTGTACTCGGTGCTGCAGTTGTTTGTGTCCAGCCAACTAAAGAAAAGAGAGATTGTTAAAATTAAATATACTTCAGTAAGAAATGTTTTTGTGCTCTACTATTATAGTAAATATTAAAAAAAGAAAAAAAACTTGAAACCATGTAAAAACCTTAACAAGCTATAAAATTGAGTCACTTAGTCACAACACCATTGACGGGCGACTGCACGGCCCTGTGTCACTGTTTAGAACGCCGATTTTCTCACGATTTACAAGTAGTTGGAAACATTTGAGATATTGTAGGTACACAGCTGTACAAAATATATAACACTGGTCTAGTGGTTTTTATATATTTTACTGCAAAGATGATACAAACTGCTGCTTTAATGCGGCAGTTTGTATCATCAGTTCCTTAAATCAACAAGGCTTCACTTCATAGTGTGTGAGAAAAGAAATCTGCTATGAATTCAAGTGTTTATGTATAGTTACCTGTACTCGGTGCTGCAGTTGTTTGTGTGCAGCCAACTAAAGAAAAAGAGATTGATAATTATAATATACTTCAGTAACAAATTTATCAATATCTGAAAGATGATAATTAGAAAATTCCCTTCATTATTATTTGCTTAGAACAACATTCACTGCAAAACTGCTTAGCAAAAAAAAGAGCATCTTGCCGTCTTTTTGACATATTAAAACAAAATACAGAAGCTTGAGGTCAGATAAAAAAGCTATACATATTTTCATATCCTTCAAAGTGATATTTCACAATTCACCATCGGGGTGCTATAACAAAAATAAACGCAACCTATTGCAAAACTGTTCTACAATTAAACTAATTTTTGTACAATTACAAATGTCTAAAACAATATGTATAAATTTGGAAAGTTGTTTAAAGGTTCAACAGAAACAGGACAAAAATGAAAGGCTGTTCCAAAGATCACCACCAGGGGTGCTATAACCAAACCAACCTGTTTGATCTTACACCCTTATCTCTGCAGCATCTGAGTTTAATAAAGATGTTTTAACTCACATTGGCAGATGACTCCAGCATCTTCATTGTGTACACAGTTGTGTGATCCCCATGGTAGTGCTGAACAGCTTTTCAGTGAAGTTTCGTTCCCTCTACACGCTACATCATCCAACCATATTTGTCCTGAACCTTGTCCAAAATAAGCACTGCTTTTTGCCTCTATAGCAGCACCACAACCCATCTGTCGACACACCACTGCAGCATGTGATAGATTCCATATATCATCACACACAGTTCCCCAAACTCCATCATGAAGAACCTCAACTCTTCCAGAACAGTTGTTGGGACCATTCACCAGCCTGATGTCTATTAACAAAAAAAGTACAAAAACAGAGAAAAATATTTCTTTGTTATAAAGTCATAACAGGATAATACTAGAATTAATGGTTAAACTTCTATCATCTTGAACATCATTACCTTCGATTTCTGAGATGGATGTGCTTGATGTCACTGGTGTAGCTGAAAGACAAATTCACATTATTGCAAAGTTTCTAGTGTCTTCACTAGAGAAGCGTTCAAAAACAGCCTTTAAAATGTTATTCCTAAAACCACCACACGGGGTGTTATGAGACAAATTAACCCACTAACCTATTTCAAAACATCCATATTCGAAACACCTTGTTGCAGAGTTAAATTTTTTTTTACAAATATGGAAAAACATTGAAAAATGTTTTAACTCACATAGGCAAAGGAAATGATTTTAGAGACAAATGATATTAGTTTTTCTCTTAAGTCAACAAGGCTACACTTCATAGTGTGTAAGAAAAGAGATCTGCTATGAATTCAAGTGTTTATGTATAGTTACCTGTACTCGGTGCTGCAGTTGTTTGTGTCGAGCCAACTAAAGAAAAAAAAAAATGATAATTATAATATACTTCAGTAACAAATTTATCAATATCTGAAAGAAGCACAGCAGCAAACAAATGAGCCAAATGTACAAAACAAAAGGTCTACAATGTAAAAGATTATTATTGTGTACATAAAAAAACAACTTTAGATTGTCGTGTAGATGGTCTGCTCGTGCGTGAGGTTAAAGTGCGTGAGAAGACCAGGACACGTCGAATTTTTATCTTTATGTACACAATAATAATGTGTGCCGTTTCCTCACTAGAGAAGCGTTCAGTCTTTACTCTTGCAAACTCCGCTTTGTAAATAGCAAATATTCCATGTTTTGCCCAAACGAGAAAAGAGATCTGCTTTAAATTCAAGTGTTTATGTTTAGTTACCTGTACTCGGTGCTGCAGTTGTTTGTGTCGAGCCAACTAAAGAAAAAGAGAGATTGTTAAAATTAAATATACTTCAGTAAGAAATGTTTTTGTGCTCTACTATTATAGTAAATATTAAAAAAAGAAAAAAAACTTGAAACCATGTAAAAACCTTAACAAGCTATAAAATTAAGTCACTTAGTCACAACGCCATTGACGGGCGACTGCACGGCCTCGTGTCACTGTTTAGAACGCCGATTTTCTCACGATTTACAAGTAGTTGGAAACATTTGAGATATTGTAGGTACACAGCTGAACAAAATATATAACACTGGTCTAGTGGTTTTTATATATTTTACTGCAAAGATGATACAAACTGCTGCTTTAATGCGGCAGTTTGTATCATCAGTTCCTTAAATCAACAAGGCTTCACTTCATAGTGTGTGAGAAAAGAAATCTGCTATGAATTCAAGTGTTTATGTATAGTTACCTGTACTCGGTGCTGCAGTTGTTTGTGTCCGGCCAACTAAAGAAAAAGAGATTGATAATTATAATATACTTCAGTAACAAATTTATCAATATCTGAAAGATGATAATTAGAAAATTCCCTTCATTATTATTTGCTTAGAACAACATTCACTGCAAAACTGCTTAGCAAAAAAAAAGAGCATCTTGCCGTCTTTTTGACATATTAAAACAAAATACCGAAGCTTGAGGTCAGATAAAAAAGCTATACATATTTTCATATCCTTCAAAGTGATATTTCACAATTCACCATCGGGGTGCTATAACAAAAATAAACTCAACCTATTGCAAAACTGTTCTACAATTAAAACTAATTTTTGTACAATTACAAATGTCTAAAACAATATGTATAAATTTGGAAAGTTGTTTAAAGGTTCAACAGAAACAGGACAAAAATGAAAGGCTGTTCCAAAGATCACCACCAGGGGTGCTATAACCAAACCAACCTGTTTGATCTTACACCCTTATCTCTGCAGCATCTGAGTTTAATAAAGATGTTTTAACTCACATTGGCAGATGACTCCAGCATCTTCATTGTGTCCACAGTTGTGTGATCCCCATGGTAGTGCTGAACAGCTTTTCAGTGAAGTTTCGTTCCCTCTACACGCTACATCATCCAACCATATTTGTCCTGAACCTTGTCCAAAATAAGCACTGCTTTTTGCCTCTATAGCAGCACCACAACCCATCTGTCGACACACCACTGCAGCATGTGATAGATTCCATATATCATCACACACAGTTCCCCAAACTCCATCATGAAGAACCTCAACTCTTCCAGAACAGTTGTTGGGACCATTCACCAGCCTGATGTCTATTAACAAAAAAAGTACAAAAACAGAGAAAAATATTTCTTTGTTATAAAGTCATAACAGGATAATACTAGAATTAATGGTTAAACTTCTATCATCTTGAACATCATTACCTTCGATTTCTGAGATGGATGTGCTTGATGTCACTGGTGTAGCTGAAAGACAAATTCACATTATTGCAAAGTTTCTAGTGTCTTCACTAGAGAAGCGTTCAAAAACAGCCTTTAAAATGTTATTCCTAAAACCACCACACGGGGTGTTATGAGACAAATTAACCCACTAACCTATTTCAAAACATCCATATTCGAAACACCTTGTTGCAGAGTTAAAATTTTTTTTACAAATATGGAAAAACATTGAAAAATGTTTTAACTCACATAGGCAAAGGAAATGATTTTAGAGACAAATGATATTAGTTTTTCTCTTAAATCAACAAGGCTACACTTCATAGTGTGTAAGAAAAGAGATCTGCTATGAATTCAAGTGTTTATGTATAGTTACCTGTACTCGGTGCTGCAGTTGTTTGTGTCGAGCCAACTAAAGAAAAAAAAAATGATAATTATAATATACTTCAGTAACAAATTTATCAATATCTAAAAGATAATGCTTAGAAAATTCACTTCATTATTATTTGCTTAGAACAACATTCACTGCAAAACTGCTTAGCAGAAAACAGCATCTTGCCGTCTTTTTGACATATTAAAACAAAATACAGAAGCTTGAGGTCAGATAAAAAAGATATACATATTTTCATATCCTTCAAAGTGATATTTCACAATTCACCATCGGGGTGCTATAACAAAAATAAACTCAACCTATTGCAAAACTGTTCTACAATTAAAACTAATTTTTGTACAATTACAAATGTCTAAAACAATATGTATAAATTTGGAAAGTTGTTTAAAGGTTCAACAGAAACAGGACAAAAATGAAAGGCTGTTCCAAAGATCACCACCAGGGGTGCTATAACCAAACCAACCTGTTTGATCTTACACCCTTATCTCTGCAGCATCTGAGTTTAATAAAGATGTTTTAACTCACATTGGCAGATGACTCCAGCATCTTCATTGTGTACACAGTTGTGTGATCCCCATGGTAGTGCTGAACAGCTTTTCAGTGAAGTTTCGTTCCCTCTACACGCTACATCATCCAACCATATTTGTCCTGAACCTTGTCCAAAATAAGCACTGCTTTTTGCCTCTATAGCAGCACCACAACCCATCTGTCGACACACCACTGCAGCATGTGATAGATTCCATATATCATCACACACAGATCCCCAAACTCCATTATGAAGAACCTCAACTCTTCCAGAACAGTTGTTGGGACCATTCACCAGCCTGATGTCTATTAACAAAAAAAGTACAAAAACAGAGAAAAATATTTCTTTGTTATAAAGTCATAACAGGATAATACTAGAATTAATGGTTAAACTTCTATCATCTTGAACATTATTACCTTCGATTTCTGAGATGGATGTGCTTGATGTCACTGGTGTAGCTGAAAGACAAATTCACATTATTGCAAAGTTTCTAGTGTCTTCACTAGAGAAGCGTTCAAAAACAGCCTTTAAAATGTTATTCCTAAAACCACCACACGGGGTGTTATGAGACAAATTAACCCACTAACCTATTTCAAAACATCCATATTCGAAACACCTTGTTGCAGAGTTAAATTTTTTTTTACAAATATGGAAAAACATGAAAAATGTTTTAACTCACATAGGCAAAGGAAATGATTTTAGAGACAAATGATATTAGTTTTTCTCTTAAGTCAACAAGGCTACACTTCATAGTGTGTAAGAAAAGAGATCTGCTATGAATTCAAGTGTTTATGTATAGTTACCTGTACTTGGTGCTGCAGTTGTTTGTGTCGAGCCAACTAAAGAAAAAAAAAATGATAATTATAATATACTTCAGTAACAAATTTATCAATATCTGAAAGAAGCACAGCAGCAAACAAATGAGCCAAATGTACAAAACAAAAGGTCTACAATGTAAAAGATTATTATTGTGTACATAAAAAAACAACTTTAGATTGTCGTGTAGATGGTCTGCTCGTGCGTGAGGTTAAAGTGCGTGAGAAGACCAGGACAAGTCGAATTTTTATCTTTATGTACACAATAATAATGTGTGCCGTTTCCTCACTAGAGAAGCGTTCAGTCTTTACTCTTGCAAACTCCGCTTTGTAAATAGCAAATATTCCATGTTTTGCCCAAACGAGAAAAGAGATCTGCTTTAAATTCAAGTGTTTATGTTTAGTTACCTGTACTCGGTGCTGCAGTTGTTTGTGTCGAGCCAACTAAAGAAAAAGAGAGATTGTTAAAATTAAATATACTTCAGTAAGAAATGTTTTTGTGCTCTACTATTATAGTAAATATTAAAAAAGAAAAATAAACTTGAAACCATGTAAAAACCTTAACAAGCTATAAAATTAAGTCACTTAGTCACAACGCCATTGACAGGCGACTGCACGGCCCCGTGTCACTGTTTAGAACGCCGATTTTCTCACGATTTACAAGTAGTTGGAAACATTTGAGATATTGTAGGTACACAGCTGAACAAAATATATAACACTGGTCTAGTGGTTTTTATATATTTTACTGCAAAGATGATACAAACTGCTGCTTTAATGCGGCAGTTTGTATCATCAGTTCCTTAAATCAACAAGGCTTCACTTCATAGTGTGTGAGAAAAGAAATCTGCTATGAATTCAAGTGTTTATGTATAGTTACCTGTACTCGGTGCTGCAGTTGTTTGTGTCCGGCCAACTAAAGAAAAAGAGATTGATAATTATAATATACTTCAGTAACAAATTTATCAATATCTGAAAGATGATAATTAGAAAATTCCCTTCATTATTATTTGCTTAGAACAACATTCACTGCAAAACTGCTTAGCAAAAAAAAAGAGCATCTTGCCGTCTTTTTGATATATTAAAACAAAATACCGAAGCTTGAGGTCAGATAAAAAAGCTATACATATTTTCATATCCTTCAAAGTGATATTTCACAATTCACCATCGGGGTGCTATAACAAAAATAAACTCAACCTATTGCAAAACTGTTCTACAATTACAATTACAAATGTCTAAAACAATATGTATAAATTTGGAAAGTTGTTTAAAGGTTCAACAGAAACAGGACAAAAATGAAAGGCTGTTCCAAAGATCACCACCAGGGGTGCTATAACCAAACCAACCTGTTTGATCTTACACCCTTATCTCTGCAGCATCTGAGTTTAATAAAGATGTTTTAACTCACATTGGCAGATGACTCCAGCATCTTCATTGTGTCCACAGTTGTGTGATCCCCATGGTAGTGCTGAACAGCTTTTCAGTGAAGTTTCGTTCCCTCTACACGCTACATCATCCAACCATATTTGTCCTGAACCTTGTCCAAAATAAGCACTGCTTTTTGCCTCTATAGCAGCACCACAACCCATCTGTCGACACACCACTGCAGCATGTGATAGATTCCATATATCATCACACACAGTTCCCCAAACTCCATCATGAAGAACCTCAACTCTTCCAGAACAGTTGTTGGGACCATTCACCAGCCTGATGTCTATTAACAAAAAAAGTACAAAAACAGAGAAAAATATTTCTTTGTTATAAAGTCATAACAGGATAATACTAGAATTAATGGTTAAACTTCTATCATCTTGAACATCATTACCTTCGATTTCTGAGATGGATGTGCTTGATGTCACTGGTGTAGCTGAAAGACAAATTCACATTATTGCAAAGTTTCTAGTGTCTTCACTAGAGAAGCGTTCAAAAACAGCCTTTAAAATGTTATTCCTAAAACCACCACACGGGGTGTTATGAGACAAATTAACCCACTAACCTATTTCAAAACATCCATATTCGAAACACCTTGTTGCAGAGTTAAAATTTTTTTACAAATATGGAAAAACATTGAAAAATGTTTTAACTCACATAGGCAAAGGAAATGATTTTAGAGACAAATGATATTAGTTTTTCTCTTAAGTCAACAAGGCTACACTTCATAGTGTGTAAGAAAAGAGATCTGCTATGAATTCAAGTGTTTATGTATAGTTACCTGTACTTGGTGCTGCAGTTGTTTGTGTCGAGCCAACTAAAGAAAAAAAAAATGATAATTATAATATACTTCAGTAACAAATTTATCAATATCTGAAAGAAGCACAGCAGCAAACAAATGAGCCAAATGTACAAAACAAAAGGTCTACAATGTAAAAGATTATTATTGTGTACATAAAAAAACAACTTTAGATTGTCGTGTAGATGGTCTGCTCGTGCGTGAGGTTAAAGTGCGTGAGAAGACCAGGACACGTCGAATTTTTATCTTTATGTACACAATAATAATGTGTGCCGTTTCCTCACTAGAGAAGCGTTCAGTCTTTACTCTTGCAAACTCCGCTTTGTAAATAGCAAATATTCCATGTTTTGCCCAAACGAGAAAAGAGATCTGCTTTAAATTCAAGTGTTTATGTTTAGTTACCTGTACTCGGTGCTGCAGTTGTTTGTGTCGAGCCAACTAAAGAAAAAGAGAGATTGTTAAAATTAAATATACTTCAGTAAGAAATGTTTTTGTGCTCTACTATTATAGTAAATATTAAAAAAAGAAAAATAAACTTGAAACCATGTAAAAACCTTAACAAGCTATAAAATTAAGTCACTTAGTCACAACGCCATTGACAGGCGACTGCACGGCCCCGTGTCACTGTTTAGAACGCCGATTTTCTCACGATTTACAAGTAGTTGGAAACATTTGAGATATTGTAGGTACACAGCTGAACAAAATATATAACACTGGTCTAGTGGTTTTTATATATTTTACTGCAAAGATGATACAAACTGCTGCTTTAATGCGGCAGTTTGTATCATCAGTTCCTTAAATCAACAAGGCTTCACTTCATAGTGTGTGAGAAAAGAAATCTGCTATGAATTCAAGTGTTTATGTATAGTTACCTGTACTCGGTGCTGCAGTTGTTTGTGTCCGGCCAACTAAAGAAAAAGAGATTGATAATTATAATATACTTCAGTAACAAATTTATCAATATCTGAAAGATGATAATTAGAAAATTCCCTTCATTATTATTTGCTTAGAACAACATTCACTGCAAAACTGCTTAGCAAAAAAAAAGAGCATCTTGCCGTCTTTTTGACATATTAAAACAAAATACCGAAGCTTGAGGTCAGATAAAAAAGCTATACATATTTTCATATCCTTCAAAGTGATATTTCACAATTCACCATCGGGGTGCTATAACAAAAATAAACTCAACCTATTGCAAAACTGTTCTACAATTAAAACTAATTTTTGTACAATTACAAATGTCTAAAACAATATGTATAAATTTGGAAAGTTGTTTAAAGGTTCAACAGAAACAGGACAAAAATGAAAGGCTGTTCCAAAGATCACCACCAGGGGTGCTATAACCAAACCAACCTGTTTGATCTTACACCCTTATCTCTGCAGCATCTGAGTTTAATAAAGATGTTTTAACTCACATTGGCAGATGACTCCAGCATCTTCATTGTGTCCACAGTTGTGTGATCCCCATGGTAGTGCTGAACAGCTTTTCAGTGAAGTTTCGTTCCCTCTACACGCTACATCATCCAACCATATTTGTCCTGAACCTTGTCCAAAATAAGCACTGCTTTTTGCCTCTATAGCAGCACCACAACCCATCTGTCGACACACCACTGCAGCATGTGATAGATTCCATATATCATCACACACAGTTCCCCAAACTCCATCATGAAGAACCTCAACTCTTCCAGAACAGTTGTTGGGACCATTCACCAGCCTGATGTCTATTAACAAAAAAAGTACAAAAACAGAGAAAAATATTTCTTTGTTATAAAGTCATAACAGGATAATACTAGAATTAACGGTTAAACTTCTATCATCTTGAACATCATTACCTTCGATTTCTGAGATGGATGTGCTTGATGTCACTGGTGTAGCTGAAAGACAAATTCACATTATTGCAAAGTTTCTAGTGTCTTCACTAGAGAAGCGTTCAAAAACAGCCTTTAAAATGTTATTCCTAAAACCACCACACGGGGTGTTATGAGACAAATTAACCCACTAACCTATTTCAAAACATCCATATTCGAAACACCTTGTTGCAGAGTTAAAAATTTTTTTACAAATATGGAAAAACATTGAAAAATGTTTTAACTCACATAGGCAAAGGAAATGATTTTAGAGACAAATGATATTAGTTTTTCTCTTAAGTCAACAAGGCTACACTTCATAGTGTGTAAGAAAAGAGATCTGCTATGAATTCAAGTGTTTATGTATAGTTACCTGTACTTGGTGCTGCAGTTGTTTGTGTCGAGCCAACTAAAGAAAAAAAAAATGATAATTATAATATACTTCAGTAACAAATTTATCAATATCTGAAAGAAGCACAGCAGCAAACAAATGAGCCAAATGTACAAAACAAAAGGTCTACAATGTAAAAGATTATTATTGTGTACATAAAAAAACAACTTTAGATTGTCGTGTAGATGGTCTGCTCGTGCGTGAGGTTAAAGTGCGTGAGAAGACCAGGACAAGTCGAATTTTTATCTTTATGTACACAATAATAATGTGTGCCGTTTCCTCACTAGAGAAGCGTTCAGTCTTTACTCTTGCAAACTCCGCTTTGTAAATAGCAAATATTCCATGTTTTGCCCAAACGAGAAAAGAGATCTGCTTTAAATTCAAGTGTTTATGTTTAGTTACCTGTACTCGGTGCTGCAGTTGTTTGTGTCGAGCCAACTAAAGAAAAAGAGAGATTGTTAAAATTAAATATACTTCAGTAAGAAATGTTTTTGTGCTCTACTATTATAGTAAATATTAAAAAAAGAAAAATAAACTTGAAACCATGTAAAAACCTTAACAAGCTATAAAATTAAGTCACTTAGTCACAACGCCATTGACAGGCGACTGCACGGCCCCGTGTCACTGTTTAGAACGCCGATTTTCTCACGATTTACAAGTAGTTGGAAACATTTGAGATATTGTAGGTACACAGCTGAACAAAATATATAACACTGGTCTAGTGGTTTTTATATATTTTACTGCAAAGATGATACAAACTGCTGCTTTAATGCGGCAGTTTGTATCATCAGTTTCTTAAATCAACAAGGCTTCACTTCATAGTGTGTGAGAAAAGAAATCTGCTATGAATTCAAGTGTTTATGTATAGTTACCTGTACTCGGTGCTGCAGTTGTTTGCGTCCGGCCAACTAAAGAAAAAGAGATTGATAATTATAATATACTTCAGTAACAAATTTATCAATATCTGAAAGATGATAATTAGAAAATTCCCTTCATTATTATTTGCTTAGAACAACATTCACTGCAAAACTGCTTAGCAAAAAAAAAGAGCATCTTGCCGTCTTTTTGACATATTAAAACAAAATACCGAAGCTTGAGGTCAGATAAAAAAGCTATACATATTTTCATATCCTTCAAAGTGATATTTCACAATTCACCATCGGGGTGCTATAACAAAAATAAACTCAACCTATTGCAAAACTGTTCTACAATTACAATTACAAATGTCTAAAACAATATGTATAAATTTGGAAAGTTGTTTAAAGGTTCAACAGAAACAGGACAAAAATGAAAGGCTGTTCCAAAGATCACCACCAGGGGTGCTATAACCAAACCAACCTGTTTGATCTTACACCCTTATCTCTGCAGCATCTGAGTTTAATAAAGATGTTTTAACTCACATTGGCAGATGACTCCAGCATCTTCATTGTGTCCACAGTTGTGTGATCCCCATGGTAGTGCTGAACAGCTTTTCAGTGAAGTTTCGTTCCCTCTACACGCTACATCATCCAACCATATTTGTCCTGAACCTTGTCCAAAATAAGCACTGCTTTTTGCCTCTATAGCAGCACCACAACCCATCTGTCGACACACCACTGCAGCATGTGATAGATTCCATATATCATCACACACAGTTCCCCAAACTCCATCATGAAGAACCTCAACTCTTCCAGAACAGTTGTTGGGACCATTCACCAGCCTGATGTCTATTAACAAAAAAAGTACAAAAACAGAGAAAAATATTTCTTTGTTATAAAGTCATAACAGGATAATACTAGAATTAATGGTTAAACTTCTATCATCTTGAACATCATTACCTTCGATTTCTGAGATGGATGTGCTTGATGTCACTGGTGTAGCTGAAAGACAAATTCACATTATTGCAAAGTTTTTAGTGTCTTCACTAGAGAAGCGTTCAAAAACAGCCTTCAAAATGTTATTCCTAAAACCACCACACGGGGTGTTATGAGACAAATTAACCCACTAACCTAATCCAAAACATCCATATTCGAAACACCTTGTTGCAGAGTTAAATTTTTTTTTACAAATATGGAAAAACATTGAAAAATGTTTTAACTCACAGGCAAAGGAAATGATTTTAGAGACAAATGATATTCGTTTTTCTCTTAAGTCAACAAGGCCACACTTCATAGTGTGTAAGAAAAGAGATCTGCTATGAATTCAAGTGTTTATGTATAGTTACCTGTACTTGGTGCTGCAGTTGTTTGTGTCGAGCCAACTAAAGAAAAAAAAAATGATAATTATAATATACTTCAGTAACAAATTTATCAATATCTGAAAGAAGCACAGCAGCAAACAAATGAGCCAAATGTACAAAACAAAAGGTCTACAATGTAAAAGATTATTATTGTGTACATAAAAAAACAACTTTAGATTGTCGTGTAGATGGTCTGCTCGTGCGTGAGGTTAAAGTGCGTGAGAAGACCAGGACACGTCGAATTTTTATCTTTATGTACACAATAATAATGTGTGCCGTTTCCTCACTAGAGAAGCGTTCAGTCTTTACTCTTGCAAACTCCGCTTTGTAAATAGCAAATATTCCATGTTTTGCCCAAACGAGAAAAGAGATCTGCTTTAAATTCAAGTGTTTATGTTTAGTTACCTGTACTCGGTGCTGCAGTTGTTTGTGTCGAGCCAACTAAAGAAAAAGAGAGATTGTTAAAATTAAATATACTTCAGTAAGAAATGTTTTTGTGCTCTACTATTATAGTAAATATTAAAAAAAGAAAAATAAACTTGAAACCATGTAAAAACCTTAACAAGCTATAAAATTAAGTCACTTAGTCACAACGCCATTGACAGGCGACTGCACGGCCCCGTGTCACTGTTTAGAACGCCGATTTTCTCACGATTTACAAGTAGTTGGAAACATTTGAGATATTGTAGGTACACAGCTGAACAAAATATATAACACTGGTCTAGTGGTTTTTATATATTTTACTGCAAAGATGATACAAACTGCTGCTTTAATGCGGCAGTTTGTATCATCAGTTCCTTAAATCAACAAGGCTTCACTTCATAGTGTGTGAGAAAAGAAATCTGCTATGAATTCAAGTGTTTATGTATAGTTACCTGTACTCGGTGCTGCAGTTGTTTGTGTCCGGCCAACTAAAGAAAAAGAGATTGATAATTATAATATACTTCAGTAACAAATTTATCAATATCTGAAAGATGATAATTAGAAAATTCCCTTTATTATTATTTGCTTAGAACAACATTCACTGCAAAACTGCTTAGCAAAAAAAAAGAGCATCTTGCCGTCTTTTTGACATATTAAAACAAAATACCGAAGCTTGAGGTCAGATAAAAAAGCTATACATATTTTCATATCCTTCAAAGTGATATTTCACAATTCACCATCGGGGTGCTATAACAAAAATAAACTCAACCTATTGCAAAACTGTTCTACAATTAAAACTAATTTTTGTACAATTACAAATGTCTAAAACAATATGTATACATTTGGAAAGTTGTTTAAAGGTTCAACAGAAACAGGACAAAAATGAAAGGCTGTTCCAAAGATCACCACCAGGGGTGCTATAACCAAACCAACCTGTTTGATCTTACACCCTTATCTCTGCAGCATCTGAGTTTAATAAAGATGTTTTAACTCACATTGGCAGATGACTCCAGCATCTTCATTGTGTACACAGTTGTGTGATCCCCATGGTAGTGCTGAACAGCTTTTCAGTGAAGTTTCGTTCCCTCTACACGCTACATCATCCAACCATATTTGTCCTGAACCTTGTCCAAAATAAGCACTGCTTTTTGCCTCTATAGCAGCACCACAACCCATCTGTCGACACACCACTGCAGCATGTGATAGATTCCATATATCATCACACACAGTTCCCCAAACTCCATCATGAAGAACCTCAACTCTTCCAGAACAGTTGTTGGGACCATTCACCAGCCTGATGTCTATTAACAAAAAAAGTACAAAAACAGAGAAAAATATTTCTTTGTTATAAAGTCATAACAGGATAATACTAGAATTAATGGTTAAACTTCTATCATCTTGAACATCATTACCTTCGATTTCTGAGATGGATGTGCTTGATGTCACTGGTGTAGCTGAAAGACAAAAACACATTATTGCAAAGTTTCTAGTGTCTTCACTAGAGAAACGTTCAAAAATAGCCTTTAAAATGTTATTCCTAAAACCACCACACGGGGTGTTATGAGACAAATTAACCCACTAACCTATTTCAAAACATCCATATTCGAAACACCTTGTTGCAGAGTTAAACATTTTTTACAAAATATGGAAAAACATGGAAAAATGTTTTAACTCACATAGGCAAAGGAAATGATTTTAGAGACAAATGATATTAGTTTTTCTCTTAAATCAACAAGGCTACACTTCATAGTGTGTAAGAAAAGAGATCTGCTATGAATTCAAGTGTTTATGTATAGTTACCTGTACTCGGTGCTGCAGTTGTTTGTGTCGAGCCAACTAAAGAAAAAGAGATTGATAATTATAATATACTTCAGTAACAAATTTATCAATATCTAAAAGATAATGCTTAGAAAATTCACTTCATTATTATTTGCTTAGAACAACATTCACTGCAAAACTGCTTAGCAGAAAACAGCATCTTGCCGTCTTTTTGACATATTAAAACAAAATACAGAAGCTTGAGGTCAGATAAAAAAGATATACATATTTTCATATCCTTCAAAGTGATATTTCACAATTCACCATCGGGGTGCTATAACAAAAATAAACTCAACCTATTGCAAAACTGTTCTACAATTAAAACTAATTTTTGTACAATTACAAATGTCTAAAACAATATGTATAAATTTGGAAAGTTGTTTAAAGGTTCAACAGAAACAGGACAAAAATGAAAGGCTGTTCCAAAGATCACCACCAGGGGTGCTATAACCAAACCAACCTGTTTGATCTTACACCCTTATCTCTGCAGCATCTGAGTTTAATAAAGATGTTTTAACTCACATTGGCAGATGACTCCAGCATCTTCATTGTGTCCACAGTTGTGTGATCCCCATGGTAGTGCTGAACAGCTTTTCAGTGAAGTTTCGTTCCCTCTACACGCTACATCATCCAACCATATTTGTCCTGAACCTTGTCCAAAATAAGCACTGCTTTTTGCCTCTATAGCAGCACCACAACCCATCTGTCGACACACCACTGCAGCATGTGATAGATTCCATATATCATCACACACAGTTCCCCAAACTCCATCATGAAGAACCTCAACTCTTCCAGAACAGTTGTTGGGACCATTCACCAGCCTGATGTCTATTAACAAAAAAAGTACAAAAACAGAGAAAAATATTTCTTTGTTATAAAGTCATAACAGGATAATACTAGAATTAACGGTTAAACTTCTATCATCTTGAACATCATTACCTTCGATTTCTGAGATGGATGTGCTTGATGTCACTGGTGTAGCTGAAAGACAAATTCACATTATTGCAAAGTTTCTAGTGTCTTCACTAGAGAAGCGTTCAAAAACAGCCTTTAAAATGTTATTCCTAAAACCACCACACGGGGTGTTATGAGACAAATTAACCCACTAACCTATTTCAAAACATCCATATTCGAAACACCTTGTTGCAGAGTTAAAATTTTTTTTACAAATATGGAAAAACATTGAAAAATGTTTTAACTCACATAGGCAAAGGAAATGATTTTAGAGACAAATGATATTAGTTTTTCTCTTAAGTCAACAAGGCTACACTTCATAGTGTGTAAGAAAAGAGATCTGCTATGAATTCAAGTGTTTATGTATAGTTACCTGTACTTGGTGCTGCAGTTGTTTGTGTCGAGCCAACTAAAGAAAAAAAAAATGATAATTATAATATACTTCAGTAACAAATTTATCAATATCTGAAAGAAGCACAGCAGCAAACAAATGAGCCAAATGTACAAAACAAAAGGTCTACAATGTAAAAGATTATTATTGTGTACATAAAAAAACAACTTTAGATTGTCGTGTAGATGGTCTGCTCGTGCGTGAGGTTAAAGTGCGTGAGAAGACCAGGACAAGTCGAATTTTTATCTTTATGTACACAATAATAATGTGTGCCGTTTCCTCACTAGAGAAGCGTTCAGTCTTTACTCTTGCAAACTCCGCTTTGTAAATAGCAAATATTCCATGTTTTGCCCAAACGAGAAAAGAGATCTGCTTTAAATTCAAGTGTTTATGTTTAGTTACCTGTACTCGGTGCTGCAGTTGTTTGTGTCGAGCCAACTAAAGAAAAAGAGAGATTGTTAAAATTAAATATACTTCAGTAAGAAATGTTTTTGTGCTCTACTATTATAGTAAATATTAAAAAAGAAAAATAAACTTGAAACCATGTAAAAACCTTAACAAGCTATAAAATTAAGTCACTTAGTCACAACGCCATTGACAGGCGACTGCACGGCCCCGTGTCACTGTTTAGAACGCCGATTTTCTCACGATTTACAAGTAGTTGGAAACATTTGAGATATTGTAGGTACACAGCTGAACAAAATATATAACACTGGTCTAGTGGTTTTTATATATTTTACTGCAAAGATGATACAAACTGCTGCTTTAATGCGGCAGTTTGTATCATCAGTTTCTTAAATCAACAAGGCTACACTTCATAGTGTGTGAGAAAAGAAATCTGCTATGAATTCAAGTGTTTATGTATAGTTACCTGTACTCGGTGCTGCAGTTGTTTGCGTCCGGCCAACTAAAGAAAAAGAGATTGATAATTATAATATACTTCAGTAACAAATTTATCAATATCTGAAAGATGATAATTAGAAAATTCCCTTCATTATTATTTGCTTAGAACAACATTCACTGCAAAACTGCTTAGCAAAAAAAAAGAGCATCTTGCCGTCTTTTTGACATATTAAAACAAAATACCGAAGCTTGAGGTCAGATAAAAAAGCTATACATATTTTCATATCCTTCAAAGTGATATTTCACAATTCACCATCGGGGTGCTATAACAAAAATAAACTCAACCTATTGCAAAACTGTTCTACAATTACAATTACAAATGTCTAAAACAATATGTATAAATTTGGAAAGTTGTTTAAAGGTTCAACAGAAACAGGACAAAAATGAAAGGCTGTTCCAAAGATCACCACCAGGGGTGCTATAACCAAACCAACCTGTTTGATCTTACACCCTTATCTCTGCAGCATCTGAGTTTAATAAAGATGTTTTAACTCACATTGGCAGATGACTCCAGCATCTTCATTGTGTCCACAGTTGTGTGATCCCCATGGTAGTGCTGAACAGCTTTTCAGTGAAGTTTCGTTCCCTCTACACGCTACATCATCCAACCATATTTGTCCTGAACCTTGTCCAAAATAAGCACTGCTTTTTGCCTCTATAGCAGCACCACAACCCATCTGTCGACACACCACTGCAGCATGTGATAGATTCCATATATCATCACACACAGTTCCCCAAACTCCATCATGAAGAACCTCAACTCTTCCAGAACAGTTGTTGGGACCATTCACCAGCCTGATGTCTATTAACAAAAAAAGTACAAAAACAGAGAAAAATATTTCTTTGTTATAAAGTCATAACAGGATAATACTAGAATTAATGGTTAAACTTCTATCATCTTGAACATCATTACCTTCGATTTCTGAGATGGATGTGCTTGATGTCACTGGTGTAGCTGAAAGACAAATTCACATTATTGCAAAGTTTTTAGTGTCTTCACTAGAGAAGCGTTCAAAAATAGCCTTCAAAATGTTATTCCTAAAACCACCACACGGGGTGTTATGAGACAAATTAACCCACTAACCTAATCCAAAACATCCATATTCGAAACACCTTGTTGCAGAGTTAAAATTTTTTTTACAAATATGGAAAAACATTGAAAAATGTTTTAACTCACAGGCAAAGGAAATGATTTTAGAGACAAATGATATTCGTTTTTCTCTTAAGTCAACAAGGCCACACTTCATAGTGTGTAAGAAAAGAGATCTGCTATGAATTCAAGTGTTTATGTATAGTTACCTGTACTCGGTGCTGCAGTTGTTTGTGTCGAGCCAACTAAAGAAAAAAAAATGATAATTATAATATACTTCAGTAACAAATTTATCAATATCTGAAAGAAGCACAGCAGCAAACAAATGAGCCAAATGTACAAAACAAAAGGTCTACAATGTAAAAGATTATTATTGTGTACATAAAAAAACAACTTTAGATTGTCATGTAGATGGTCTGCTCGTGCGTGAGGTTAAAGTGCGTGAGAAGATCAGGACACGTCGAATTTTTATCTTTATGTACACAATAATAATGTGTGCCGTTTCCTCACTAGAGAAGCGTTCAGTCTTTACTCTTGCAAACTCCGCTTTGTAAATAGCAAATATTCCATGTTTTGCCCAAACGAGAAAAGCGATCTGCTTTAAATTCAAGTGTTTATGTTTAGTTACCTGTACTCGGTGCTGCAGTTGTTTGTGTCGAGCCAACTAAATAAAAAGAGAGATTGTTAAAATTAAATATACTTCAGTAAGAAATGTTTTTGTGCTCTACTATTATAGTAAATATTAAAAAAAGAAAAAAAAACTTGAAACCATGTAAAAACCTTAACAAGCTATAAAATTGAGTCACTTAGTCACAACGCCATTGACGGGCGACTGCACGGCCTCGTGTCACTGTTTAGAACGCCGATTTTCTCACGATTTACAAGTAGTTGGAAACATTTGACATATTGTAGGTACACAGCTGAACAAAATATATAACACTGGTCTAGTGGTTTTTATATATTTTATAAAATATATAATAGAAAATTGTGTTCATTATTATTTGCTTAGAACAACATTCACTGCAAAACAAAGTTGAACAAATTTATTATAAAGTTTTATAAAAGTTACCTGTACTATGTGCTGCAGTTCTGTGTGTCCTGTCATTATCAACTAAAAAAAGAGATCAATACTTATAATATACTTCAGTAAAAAGTAATTTGTTTTCTTTTTACACACAAAAATGAAACTATATGAAAGATAATAAATAGAAAATTGTGTTAATTATTATTTGCTTAGAACAACATTCACTGCAAATAAAAGTTGAACAAATTTATTATAAAGTTTTATAAAAGTTACCTGTATTATGTGCTGCAGTTCTGTGTGTCCTGTCATGATCAACTAAAAAAAGAGATCAATACTTATAATATACTTCAGTAAAAAAGTAAATCATGTTTTCCTCTTACACACAAAAATGAAACGATATGAAAGATAATAAATAGAAAATTGTGTTAATTATTTTTTGCTTAGAACAACATTTACTGCAAAACAAAGCAGAAGAGATTCGATATAAAGTTTTATAAAAGTTACCTGTATAATGTGCTGCAGTTCTGTGTGTCCTGTCATTATCAACTAAAAAAGAGATCAATACTTATAATATACTTCAGTAAAAAGTAATTTGTTTTCTTTTTACACACAAAAATGAAACGATATGAAAGATAATAAATAGAAAATTGTGTTCATTATTATTTGCTTAGAACAACATTTACTGCAAAACAAAGCAGAAGAGATTCATATAAAGTTTTATAAAAGTTACCTGTATTATGTGCTGCAGTTCTGTGTGTCCTGTCATTATCAACTAAAAAAAGAGATCAATACTTATAATATACTTCAGTAAAAAGTAATTTGTTTTCTTTTACACACAAAAATGAAACGATATGAAAGATAATAAATAGAAAATTTTTCTTCATTATTTGCTAGAACAACATTTACTGCAAAACAAAGCAGAAGAGATTCATTATAAAGTTTTATAAAAGTTAACTGTACTATGTGCTGCAGTTCTGTGTGTCCTGTCATTATCAACTAAAAAAAGAGATCAATACTTATAATATACTTCAGTAAAAAGTAATTTGTTTTCTTTTTACACACAAAAATGAAACGATATGAAAGATAATAAATAGAAAATTGTGTTCATTATTATTTGCTTAGAACAACATTTATTGCAAAACAAAGTAGAAAAGATTCATTATAAAGTTTTATAAAAGTTACCTGTATTATGTGCTGCAGTTCTGTGTGTCCTGTCATTATCAACTAAAAAAAGAGATCAATACTTATGATATACTTCAGTAAAGAAGTAATTCATGTTTTCCCTTTACACACAAAAATGAAACAATATGAAAGATAATAAATAGAAAATTGTGTTTATTATTATTTGCTTAGAACAACATTCATTGCAAAACAAAGTTGAACAAATTTATTATAAAGTTTTATAAAAGTTACCTGTATTATGTGCTGCAGTTCTGTGTGTCCTGTCATGATCAACTAAAAAAAGAGATCAATACTTATAATATACTTCAGTAAAAAAGTCATTCATGATTTCCATTCACGCACAAAAATGAAACAATATGAAAGATAATAAATAGAAAATTGTGTTCATTATTATTTGCTTAGAACAACATTTACTGCAAAACAAAGCAGAAAAGATTCATTATAAAGTTTTATAAAAGTTACCTGTATTATGTGCTGCAGTTCTGTGTGTTCTGTCATTATCAACTAAAAAAAGAGATCAATACTTATAATATACTTCAGTAAAAAGTAATTTGTTTTCTTTTTACACACAAAAATGAAACGATATGAAAGATAATAAATAGAAAATTGTGTTCATTATTATTTGCTTAGAACAACATTTATTGCAAAACAAAGTAGAAAAGATTCATTATAAAGTTTTATAAAAGTTACCTGTATTATGTGCTGCAGTTCTGTGTGTTCTGTCATTATCAACTAAAAAAAGAGATCAATACTTATAATATACTTCAGTAAAAAGTAATTTGTTTTCTTTTTACACACAAAAATGAAACGATATGAAAGATAATAAATAGAAAATTGTGTTCATTATTATTTGCTTAGAACAACATTTATTGCAAAACAAAGTAGAAAAGATTCATTATAAAGTTTTATAAAAGTTACCTGTATTATGTGCTGCAGTTCTGTGTGTTCTGTCATTATCAACTAAAAAAAGAGATCAATACTTATAATATACTTCAGTAAAGAAGTAATTCATGTTTTCCCTTTACACACAAAAATGAAACGATATGAAAGATAATAAATAGAAAATTGTGATTATTATTATTTGCTTAGAACAACATTTACTGCAAAGCAAAGCAGAAAATATTCATTATAAAGTTTTATAAAAGTTACCTGTGATATGTGCTGCAGTTCTGTGTGTCCTGTCATTATCAACTAAAAAAAGAGATTAATACTTATAATATACTTCAGTAAAAAAGTAATTCATGATTTCCTTTTACACACAAAAATGAAACGATATGAAAGATAATAAATAGAAAATTGTGATTATTATTATTTGCTTAGAACAACATTTACTGCAAAACAAAGCAGAAGAGATTCATAATAAAGTTTTATAAAAGTTACCTGTATTATGTGCTGCAGTTCTGTGTGTCCTGTCATGATCAACTAAAAAAAGAGATCAATACTTATAATATACTTCAGTAAAAAAGTAATTCATGATTTCCTTTTACACACAAAAATGAAACGATATGAAAGATAATAAATGGAAAATTGTGATTATTATTATTTGCTTAGAACAACATTTACTGCAAAACAAAGCAGAAGAGATTCATAATAAAGTTTTATAAAAGTTACCTGTATTATGTGCTGCAGTTCTGTGTGTCCTGTCATGATCAACTAAAAAAAGAGATCAATACTTATAATATACTTCAGTAAAACAGTAATTTATGTTTTCCTTTTACACACAAAAATGAAACGATATGAAAGATAATAAATAGAAAATTGTGTTCATTATTATTTGCTTAGAACAACATTTACTGCAAAACAAAGTAGAAAAGATTCATTATAAAGTTTTATAAAAGTTACCTGTATTATGTGCTGCAGTTCTGTGTGTCCTGTCATTATCAACTAAAAAAAGAGATTAATACTTATAATATACTTCAGTAAAAAAGTAATTCATGATTTCCTTTTACACACAAAAATGAAACGATATGAAAGATAATAAATAGAAAATTGTGTTCATTATTATTTGCTTAGAACAACATTTACTGCAAAACAAAGCAGAAGAGATTCATTATAAAGTTTTATAAAAGTTACCTGTACTATGTGCTGCAGTTCTGTGTGTCCTGTCATGATCAACTAAAAAAAGAGATAAAAACTTATAATATACTTCAGTAAAAAAGTCATTCATGTTTTCTATTTACACACAAAAATGAAACGATATGAAAGATATAAATAGAAAATTGTGTTCATTATTATTTGCTTAGAACATCATTTACTGCAAAACAAAGTAGAAAATATTCATTATAAAGTTTTATAAAAGTTACCTGTATTATGTGCTGCAGTTCTGTGTGTTCTGTCATTATCAACTAAAAA
Source organism: Oreonectes daqikongensis (assembly GCA_026939265.1). Taxonomy (NCBI): domain Eukaryota; kingdom Metazoa; phylum Chordata; class Actinopteri; order Cypriniformes; family Nemacheilidae; genus Oreonectes; species Oreonectes daqikongensis. The sequence continues at coordinate 25,029 of JAOTQM010000124.1, read as the reverse complement.
AAGAGATTCATACTTATAATATACTTCAGTAAAAAAGTAATTCATGATTTCCTTTTACACACAAAAATGAAACGATATGAAAGATAATAAATAGAAAATTGTGATTATTATTATTTGCTTAGAACAACATTTACTGCAAAACAAAGCAGAAGAGATTCATTATAAAGTTTTATAAAAGTTACCTGTATTATGTGCTGCAGTTCTGTGTGTCCTGTCATGATCTACTAAAAAAAGAGATCAATACTTATAATATACTTCAGTAAAAAGTAGCTTGTTTTCTTTTTACACACAAAAATGAAACGATATGAAAGATAATAAATAGAAAATTGTGTTCATTATTATTTGCTTAGAACATCATTTACTGCAAAACAAAGTAGAAAAGATTCATTATAAAGTTTTATAAAAGTTACCTGTATTATGTGCTGCAGTTCTGTGTGTTCTGTCATTATCAACTAAAAAAAGAGATCAATACTTATAATATACTTCAGTATAAAAGTCATTCATGTTTTCCATTTACGCACAAAAATGAAACGATATGAAAGATAATAAATAGAAAATTGTGTTCATTATTATTTGCTTAGAACAACATTTACTGCAAAACAAAGCAGAAGAGATTCATTATAAAGTTTTATAAAAGTTACCTGTATTATGTGCTGCAGTTCTGTGTGTCCTGTCATGATCAACTAAAAAAAGAGATCAATACTTATAATATACTTCAGTAAAAAGTAATTTGTTTTCTTTTAACACACAAAAATTAAACAATATGAAAGATAATAAATAGAAAATTGTGTTTATTATTATTTGCTTAGAACAACATTCACTGCAAAACAAAGTTGAACAAATTGATTATAAAGTTTTATAAAAGTTACCTGTATTATGTGCTGCAGTTCTGTGTGTCCTGTCATTATCAACTAAAAAAAGAGATCAATACTTATGATATACTTCAGTAAAAAGTAATTTGTTTTCTTTTTACACACAAAAATGAAACGATATGAAAGATAATAAATAGAAAATTGTGTTCATTATTATTTGCTTAGAACAACATTTACTGCAAAACAAAGCAGAAGAGATTCATTATAAAGTTTTATAAAAGTTACCTGTATTATGTGCTGCAGTTCTGTGTGTCCTGTCATTATCAACTAAAAAAAGAGATCAATACTTATAATATACTTCAGTAAAAAGTAATTTGTTTTCTTTTTACACAGAAAAATGAAACGATATGAAAGATAATAAATAGAAAATTGTGATTATTATTATTTGCTTAGAACAACATTTACTGCAAAACAAAGCAGAAGAGATTCATTATAAAGTTTTATAAAAGTTACCTGTATTATGTGCTGCAGTTCTGTGTGTCCTGTCATTATCAACTAAAAAAAGAGATCAATACTTATAATATACTTCAGTAAAAAGTAATTCATGTTTTCCTTTTACACACAAAAATGAAACAATATGAAAGATAATAAATAGAAAATTGTGATTATTATTATTTGCTTAGAACAACATTCACTGCAAATAAAAGCAGAAGAGATTCACTATAAAGTTTTATAAAAGTTACCTGTATTATGTGCTGCAGTTCTGTGTGTCCTGTCATTATCAACTAAAAAAAGAGATCAATACTTATAATATACTTCAACAAAAAGTAATTTGTTTTCTTTTTACACACAAAAATGAAACGATATGAAAGATAATAAATAGAAAACTGTGTTCATTATTATTTGCTTAGAACAACATTCACTGCAAAACAAAGCAGAAGAGATTTATTATAAAGTTTTATGAAAGTTACCTGTACTATGTGCTGCAGTTCTGTGTGTCCTGTCATGATCAACTAAAAAAAGAGATCAATACTTATAATATACTTCAGTAAAAAGTAATTTGTTTTCTTTTTACACACAAAAATGAAATGATATGAAAGATAATAAATAGAAAATTGTGTTCATTGTTATTTGCTTAGAACAACATTTACTGCAAAACAAAGCAGAAGAAATTCATTATAAAGTTTTATAAAAGTTACCTGTATTATGTGCTGCAGTTCTGTGTGTCCTGTCATGATCAACTAAAAAAAGAGATCAATACTTATAATATACTTCAGTAAAAAGTAATTTGTTTTCTTTTTACACACAAAAATGAAACGATATGAAAGATAATAAATAGAAAATTGTGTTCATTATTATTTGCTTAGAACAACATTCACTGCAAAACAAAGCAGAAGAGATTTATTATAAAGTTTTATGAAAGTTACCTGTACTATGTGCTGCAGTTCTGTGTGTCCTGTCATGATCAACTAAAAAAAGAGATCAATACTTATAATATACTTCAGTAAAAAGTAATTTGTTTTCTTTTTACACACAAAAATGAAATGATATGAAAGATAATAAATAGAAAATTGTGTTCATTGTTATTTGCTTAGAACAACATTTACTGCAAAACAAAGCAGAAGAAATTCATTATAAAGTTTTATAAAAGTTACCTGTATTATGTGCTGCAGTTCTGTGTGTCCTGTCATTATCAACTAAAAAAAGAGATCAATACTTATAATATACTTCAGTAAAAAAGTAAATCATGTTTTCCTTTTACACACAAAAATGAAACGATATGAAAGATAATAAATAGAAAATTGTGTTCATTATTATTTGCTTAGAACAACATTTACTGCAAAACAAAGTAGAAAAGATTCATTATAAAGTTTTATAAAAGTTACCTGTATTATGTGCTGCAGTTCTGTGTGTTCTGTCATTATCAACTAAAAAAAGAGATCATACTTATAATATACTTCAGTAAAAAAGTAATTCATGATTTCCTTTTACACACAAAAATGAAACGATATGAAAGATAATAAATAGAAAATTGTGATTATTATTATTTGCTTAGAACAACATTTACTGCAAAACAAAGCAGAAGAGATTCATTATAAAGTTTTATAAAAGTTACCTGTATTATGTGCTGCAGTTCTGTGTGTCCTGTCATGATCAACTAAAAAAAGAGATCAATACTTATAATATACTTCAGTATAAAAGTCATTCATGTTTTCCATTTACGCACAAAAATGAAACGATATGAAAGATAATAAATAGAAAATTGTGTTCATTATTATTTGCTTAGAACAACATTTACTGCAAAACAAAGTAGAAAAGATTCATTATAAAGTTTTATAAAAGTTACCTGTATTATGTGCTGCAGTTCTGTGTGTTCTGTCATTATCAACTAAAAAAAGAGATCAATACTTATAATATACTTCAGTATAAAAGTCATTCATGTTTTCCATTTACGCACAAAAATGAAACGATATGAAAGATAATAAATAGAAAATTGTGTTCATTATTATTTGCTTAGAACAACATTTACTGCAAAACAAAGCAGAAGAGATTCATTATAAAGTTTTATAAAAGTTACCTGTACTATGTGCTGCAGTTCTGTGTGTCCTGTCATTATCAACTAAAAAAAGAGATCAATACTTATAATATACTTCAATAAAAAGTAATTTGTTTTCTTTTTACACACAAAAATGAAACGATATGAAAGATAATAAATAGAAAACTGTGTTCATTATTATTTGCTTAGAACAACATTCACTGCAAAACAAAGCAGAAGAGATTTATTATAAAGTTTTATGAAAGTTACCTGTACTATGTGCTGCAGTTCTGTGTGTCCTGTCATTATCAACTAAAAAAAGAGATCAATACTTATAATATACTTCAGTAAAAAGTAATTTGTTTTCTTTTAACACACAAAAATTAAACAATATGAAAGATAATAAATAGAAAATTGTGTTTATTATTATTTGCTTAGAACAACATTCACTGCAAAACAAAGTTGAACAAATTGATTATAAAGTTTTATAAAAGTTACCTGTATTATGTGCTGCAGTTCTGTGTGTCCTGTCATTATCAACTAAAAAAAGAGATCAATACTTATGATATACTTCAGTAAAAAGTAATTTGTTTTCTTTTTACACACAAAAATGAAACGATATGAAAGATAATAAATAGAAAATTGTGTTCATTATTATTTGCTTAGAACAACATTTACTGCAAAACAAAGCAGAAGAGATTCATTATAAAGTTTTATAAAAGTTACCTGTACTATGTGCTGCAGTTCTGTGTGTCCTGCCATGGTCAACTAAAAAAAGAGATCAATACTTATAATATACTTCAGTAAAAAGTAATTTGTTTTCTTTTTACACAGAAAAATGAAACGATATGAAAGATAATAAATAGAAAATTGTGATTATTATTATTTGCTTAGAACAACATTTACTGCAAAACAAAGCAGAAAAGATTCATTATAAAGTTTTATAAAAGTTACCTGTATTATGTGCTGCAGTTCTGTGTGTCCTGTCATTATCAACTAAAAAAAGAGATCAATACTTATAATATACTTCAGTAAAAAGTAATTCATGTTTTCCTTTTACACACAAAAATGAAACAATATGAAAGATAATAAATAGAAAATTGTGATTATTATTATTTGCTTAGAACAACATTCACTGCAAATAAAAGCAGAAGAGATTCACTATAAAGTTTTATAAAAGTTACCTGTATTATGTGCTGCAGTTCTGTGTGTCCTGTCATTATCAACTAAAAAAAGAGATCAATACTTATAATATACTTCAATAAAAAGTAATTTGTTTTCTTTTTACACACAAAAATGAAACGATATGAAAGATAATAAATAGAAAACTGTGTTCATTATTATTTGCTTAGAACAACATTCACTGCAAAACAAAGCAGAAGAGATTTATTATAAAGTTTTATGAAAGTTACCTGTACTATGTGCTGCAGTTCTGTGTGTCCTGTCATGATCAACTAAAAAAAGAGATCAATACTTATAATATACTTCAGTAAAAAGTAATTTGTTTTCTTTTTACACACAAAAATGAAACGATATGAAAGATAATAAATAGAAAATTGTGTTCATTATTATTTGCTTAGAACAACATTCACTGCAAAACAAAGCAGAAGAGATTTATTATAAAGTTTTATGAAAGTTACCTGTACTATGTGCTGCAGTTCTGTGTGTCCTGTCATGATCAACTAAAAAAAGAGATCAATACTTATAATATACTTCAGTAAAAAGTAATTTGTTTTCTTTTTACACACAAAAATGAAATGATATGAAAGATAATAAATAGAAAATTGTGTTCATTGTTATTTGCTTAGAACAACATTTACTGCAAAACAAAGCAGAAGAAATTCATTATAAAGTTTTATAAAAGTTACCTGTATTATGTGCTGCAGTTCTGTGTGTCCTGTCATTATCAACTAAAAAAAGATATAATACTTATAATATACTTCAGTAAAAAAGTAAATCATGTTTTCCTCTTACACACAAAAATGAAACGATATGAAAGATAATAAATAGAAAATTGTGTTCATTATTATTTGCTTAAAACAACATTTACTGCAAAACAAAGCAGAAAAGATTCATTATAAAGTTTTATAAAAGTTACCTGTATTATGTGCTGCAGTTCTGTGTGTCCTGTCATTATCAACTAAAAAAAGAGATCAATACTTATAATATACTTCAGTAAAAAAGTAAATCATGTTTTCCTTTTACACACAAAAATGAAACGATATGAAAGATAATAAATAGAAAATTGTGTTCATTATTATTTGCTTAGAACAACATTTACTGCAAAACAAAGCAGAAAAGATTCATTATAAAGTTTTATAAAAGTTACCTGTATTATGTGCTGCAGTTCTGTGTGTCCTGTCATTATCAACTAAAAAAAGAGATCAATACTTATAATATACTTCAGTAAAAAGTAATTCATGTTTTCCTTTTACACACAAAAATGAAACAATATGAAAGATAATAAATAGAAAATTGTGATTATTATTATTTGCTTAGAACAACATTCACTGCAAATAAAAGCAGAAGAGATTCACTATAAAGTTTTATAAAAGTTACCTGTATTATGTGCTGCAGTTCTGTGTGTCCTGTCATGATCAACTAAAAAAAGAGATCAATACTTATAATATACTTCAGTAAAAAGTAATTTGTTTTCTTTTTACACACAAAAATGAAATGATATGAAAGATAATAAATAGAAAATTGTGTTCATTGTTATTTGCTTAGAACAACATTTACTGCAAAACAAAGCAGAAGAAATTCATTATAAAGTTTTATAAAAGTTAACTGTACTATGTGCTGCAGTTCTGTGTGTCCTGTCATTATCAACTAAAAAAAGAATATAATACTTATAATATACTTCAGTAAAAAAGTAAATCATGTTTTCCTCTTACACACAAAAATGAAACGATATGAAAGATAATAAATAGAAAATTGTGTTCATTATTATTTGCTTAAAACAACATTTACTGCAAAACAAAGCAGAAAAGATTCATTATAAAGTTTTATAAAAGTTACCTGTATTATGTGCTGCAGTTCTGTGTGTCCTGTCATTATCAACTAAAAAAAGAGATCAATACTTATAATATACTTCAGTAAAAAAGTAAATCATGTTTTCCTTTTACACACAAAAATGAAACGATATGAAAGATAATAAATAGAAAATTGTGTTCATTATTATTTGCTTAGAACAACATTCACTGCAAAACAAAGCAGAAGAGATTTATTATAAAGTTTTATAAAAGTTACCTGTACTATGTGCTGCAGTTCTGTGTGTCCTGCCAACTAAAGACAAAGAGAGATTGTGCAAATCAATAATACTTTAGTAACAAATTTATGTTGAAAAGTAGAGATCAATACTTATAATATACTTCAGTAAAAAAGTACTTCATGTTTTCCTTTTACACACAAAAATTAAACAATATGAAAGATAATAAATAGAAAATTTTCTTCAGTTGTATTTGCTTAGAACAACATTTACTGCAAAACAAAGCAGAAGAGATTCATTATAAAGTTTTATAAAAGTTACCTGTATTATGTGCTGCAGTTCTGTGTGTCCTGTCATTATCAACTAAAAAAAGAGATCAATACTTATAATATACTTCAGGAAAAAGTAATTTGTTTTCTTTTTACACACAAAAATAAAATGATATTAAAGATAAAAATAGAAAATTGTGTTCATTATTATTTGCTTTAAACAACATTCACTGCAAAACAAAGTTGAACAGATTTATTATAAAGTTTTATAAAAGTTACCTGTACTATGTGCTGCAGTTCTGTGTGTCCTGTCATTATCAACTAAAAAAAGAGATCAATACTTATAATATACTTCAGTAAAACAGTAATTCATGTTTTCCTTTCACGCACAAAAATGAAACGATATGAAAGATAATAAATATAAATTTTCTTCAGTTGTATTTGCTAAGAACAACATTTACTGTAAAAATTTAAGCAAAAGAGATTTATTATAAAGTTTTATAAAAGTTACCTGTACTATGTGCTGCAGTTCTGTGTGTCCTGCCAACTAAAGACAAAGAGAGATTGTGCAAATCAATAATACTTTAGTAACAAATGTATGTTCTCCTTAACATAAATATTAAAACTAAAATATTTAAAACAATGTAAAATGTTAATAAGCTAAAAGTCCGTAAGAGCCTTTAAAATGTTATTCCTAAAATCACCACTAGGTGTGCTATGAGAAAAATAAACCTACTGCAAAACATCCATAATCGAAACACCTTGTTGTACACGCGCCCAAATTTGGACAAAACAAGATTCATAAATAATAATAATAAGCTTGCAGAATAACAATAGTGATGCTTTGCTTTGCACCACTACTAAGTTTAAATCCAATAACAGTATGTTTGATTTGTCAAACCAACAGAATTACCTGTAATCTGTTCTGCAGTTGTGTGTGTCCTGTCATTGCCAACTAAAAAAAGAGATCAATACTTATAATATACTTCAATAAAAAAGTAATTCATGTTTTCCTTTTACACACAAAAATGAAACAATATGAAAGATAATAAATGGAAAAATGTTTTTATTAATATTTGCGGAGAACAACATTCAAGTGATCCTCCCAAACTTTGTTAATAAAAAAATAATTTGATGCAAAGTTTCGATGAAGATTCTAAAATCTTAAACTTAATTTCAGATATTTATGTCTTTTAACTCCAAATTATTCCACAAATCTGTTGTATTATAACATTTAATAAAAGTTACCTGTCCTATGTGCTGCACTTGTGTGTGTCCTGCCAACTAAAGACAAAGAGAGATTGTGCAAATCAATAATAGTTCAGTACACATTCATGTTCTCCTTAACATAAATATTAAAACTAAAAACTTGAAACCATGTAAAATGTTAATAAGCTAAAATTTCATTGCAGCCTTTAAAACGTTATTCCTATAATCACCACTGGGGGAGCTATGAGAAAAATAAACCTACTGACCAACTGCAAAACATCCATAATCGAAACACCTTGTTGTACAGTTAGAATTTTTTTAAACAATATGTTAATATGTTTTCTGACATAGGCAAAAAAAAATGATTTTAGACATTAAGGGCAGGGTGTCCGATTTCTGAAAGCGGTTGTTGTTATTTGAAATCGATATAGGCTAGGTGCTGGTCATATAATTAGAATATCATCAAAAAGTTGATTTATTTCACTAATTCCATTCAAAAAGTGAAAGTTGTATATTATATTCATTCATTACACACAGACTGATATATTTCAAATGTTTTGCACCTACTACGCAAAAGGAACATGCTCCGCCCTTAAATATGCTGTGCAACGCAGGTATGAAATGCTTAGCTTGATCTAGAGCCCTTTAGTACCAGAGTCGCGTCATCTTCATTCACTCCAATGGAACCGGTTTTTCACAGCAATGGCGGTTGATGGAGCCTCTCAATAGTTCCCGGAAGTTACTAGTAACGCATGGAGCTGCAGCAAAGCAGACCGATTGTGACGAACTTTTAATCAATTTAAAGACGTTAGTCATTTAAAAAAGAAAGAAATGAAAGAAATAAAGCATTTAAAGAGAAAACATAACTTCCGGGAACTATTTGAGGGCTCCGTGAATCACGTGACACGCGGAAAAATTGAACTTCCGTTGGCGCAACTCTCTCTCTCTCTCTCTCTCTCTCTATGGCTCTGGCTTGATCATAGCTTAGACCACGCAAACAATAATGCAACTGAATAAAACAAGCCAAGACGACACGAGTATGATGCTCAAAACTGCTCCATTACACGGCTAATATTACATTAACAACAAACATATCTTGCATCTGACAAACAGCAAAAGCAATTTTACTCACATACTGATCCGAATATATATATAATATAATATAAGAGACAGTTGCGCTCGTACCGTGGCGGATCGCTATTTAGATGGCGGAGTTTATTGGTGGAAAAGCTGAACGCTTCTTAAGTGAAGAAATGGATTTGCTGATTTTGCCAATGTGATTCCTCATTATAGGCTGAACATCAAATAGTTAGGTTAATTCTGATACATGCAATGACTATACATTATGACATGTAGAAATTTCTATATTTATGTACACAATAATCTTTTACATTTTAATCTTTTATAGTTTCTTATTTAAAAATGTTTTTGTGTGCTGCTGTGCTTCCCTCTGTGTAATAAGCAAAGTAAACGCGCGTTTTACTAACTCGCTCTTTAAATAACAAAAATATATTGCGCCATTTACTTGGAAATATATAAAGTAGTTTTAATACAAACAATACAAAACAGCATGCAGATCGCTCTCTAAAATCCGCTGCCGTTGCACTGACTTCACTATCGACTTCCTTGTCAGGGAGCTGTCAATCCAAATCACACTAGCCAATGAGAGTAAAGTGCCCTTATGTCCCGCCCTCACGTGAGGGTTGAGCCAGAAAGGCGAACGTAAATTTGAGAAGGGAAAACTTGGAAAGCGCAAATGAAAAATCTAGCAGCGAATTTATAAACTATTATTTGCAAAAGTGAAACTTAAAAAACTATTAAGAAAAAAAATGCAGTTTCTTGTTTTAAAAGGTGTAAAACTCACCATTGATCAGCAGCAGTTTCGACACACACAATAAGATCAGAAACCTCATTGTGACAAACGCTGACACCTGCATATATACACAATAAAGCATGTTTTCTACATCTTTAATAATTTTCTTCAAAACTATTTATTTATGAAGCGCAATGACATTAATAAAGTACAACGAACAATTCAGTATGTAGCCTATCTAAATGATGATCTATACAATTACTCTCAGCTAATATGTTGACCTTTGTTAAAAGCACAATAAACCTGACTTTAAAGTGTATATAAAATATACAATTCCCATTATCATTAGTAGTATTATTTTATTTTATTTTATTTATGACTTGCAAGTCATGAGTCACATTAACACAGCACATTGCATTGACTTCTGCTTATAATTTACATGCAAAAATAATTGTGGTCGCTCTTGATATGAACACACCACAAAGAAAAGTTACTTTACTAGAGATATTGCTGCAAATAGGACCCTTTTAGCAATTTAATTTTATTTATATAGCGCTTTTCACAATGAGTATTGTTGCAAAGCAGCTTTACAGGAGAACAGGCAACTAAATCGGGTTTTTATATTCAAAATCAATCATGAGATTTCACCGACAGCAGCAGACGATCCACAAACACTTCCAAAGGCTATAAGGTCTGGGTGGTCATTTGCCAACAGTAAAGAGACCCATTTAAGAATTTACTTACCTGTGGGAAATCCCACTAGATTTTTTGTCAGACGGAAGACCCCCACCAGAACTATAAAAATATAGATAAATTTGTGCACTTATACAGTCTTCTAGCACTGAGTCGATCTGCAGCAATCTGTCTTTTCGGGAGAACTAAATAAGCGAAGCACACACAAGGTTACATCAGTTGATTCTCGATTATCTGAGTCTTCCTCAATACATCCTTGAGAACTGGTGCGACATAGTTTAATCAGGGAACAGTTTGTCTCCTTCAGTTATCAGAAAGTACTGGTACAGCAGACAGCAAAAGTATGTATAAAGATTATAATAGGCAAACAGTATTGTAATCGTAAGAGCCATGCACGAATTGATTATTTTTAAGGTGTTCAGCTACTTTTTTGTCTGAGGATGCTACTGTTGGGCTCTTTGACACTGCAAATGAAACTGCAAAAGAATTACAAGTACTTTATCAATAACGCCCTAAAATGTTCTTCCTTGTATCCCATGCTGGTATAACTAAAAATAACTTGGAAATATATCAGCGCCTTGTTTTGTCCCAAGATGCACACCGGTGATGTTTTTTAATCTAAGGCATGTTTATAAAAGCTGCTTAAATGTCTTATTTCAACATCGCTTAATCTAAGCCTTGTCTGGAAAACCATGCCATAGTGTTAATCAGTCTCCCATTCCAATCCAGTTTTGCAAAGACTAAACTAGACCTTGAAGGCACGGTGTGTCATTTTCACCTCACCAGCAGGCCCGGTTCTTGCCAGGTGCCAACTTAGGAGACCATTTCAAAACTATTTTCTGAATCTACTAGTTGAAGGTGTGTTTGGGTATGATCATTTTTGTTTCATTCTGTAAACTTTTAAGGGTATTATCAGCGACCGCCGCTTCCAAAAAAGGCAGAAAAGTTCAAGGGGGGCAAATTCACATCTGCATCCTTCTTAGAATCTGTCATTTCTAAATCAAATGAGCTCATTATCACACTAAAGCAATATACCATATAGAAAAAATGACAAAAAGATGGCATTAAAAGCAATATTAATAGGAAGGTCTTTATTTCATATTTATTACGTTAAAAGTATTTAAAAAGAAATGTAATCTTATATCACACCAATAATAATCAACTTTATAATTAATCAATAGTCCCACTGCACATTAAAATACATTTTTAGATAAGTTGAATGCCAGTTATTCATCAGCAGTGTAGTATATAAAACATGCATATCTTAACAGACAACAGATCAAATATACTTAATATTTTTTAGATTATTCTTTGTGGAAATCAGAAAAAAACAGGGAGGAGCCACATAAGGAGCCACACCAGACCAGGAGCCTTATACCTTTTCACTTCTCTTTTTAAATTCTTTATCTCTGAACAGGGAAAACAATAGATATGGCAGCAGTGTCATGGAAGTTCAGAAATCTGGCCACTCTCTGGGAAGATTTACAATTCTTAAGATTGAAATGAATAATCTACAGTAAATATATGTCACTGATCTTGACATAAAAGACTAGTACAAGACACGTATGTCTTTTCAAAACAGTTAGAGGTGAAATGTAAACAAATGTACTTAAACATTATTTTTGTGTATTGCTCATTTTAACAATTTTAACAATATTACAACCCAGTCTCATCAATCTGCATATAAATAACATAACTTTACACTTTGCAAAGTCCAATTTTGCATTTGCTCCGGAGCAGGTTTTATTCTGGGTTAGAGATCGCAAACCAAAACTGGACCAATCAACCCTTACACTTTTGGTAGGATTCAAACTTTCCAACAAATAATGAATGATTTGTTAAATGTGTGATTTTAGCAATTCAATCTGTCTGATGAGTAGATGCACATTTGTACGTACCTAATACTATAAAAAAGTTCAGTGATGTTTATATTAACAAGTAGATCAACCAGAAAGATGTCAATTGTTGGCTTTGCTCCCTGCAGGTGTATTGGTTACTTTTAGATTCTGCTCGTATTTTTGAAAGAAAGTAAAGATGTCAAATACACATGTGGTAAGAGGGGAACTTTTAAACATGTATTGTATCTCTGCAGCAGTGGCATAGTGAGAATTGTATTTTGTTTTTTTAAAGACACACAAAAATGAAGGACGTAGGCCTCCCCATGCCCCCTTGTGGCAAAGGCTACTGCTCTGCAGCTGTGTACAAAATCCACAAGGAAGATTTTGTTCTGGTTCTTATAAATGTTGTATTAGTTTTGTATATATAGTTTTGATAGTTTGTGTAAACAGTAACAATGCCAATTCAATTCAAGATTATTTTTTAAATAATGGAATTTTTAAAGTGAATCCATTATTAAACCGGTTCATGTCAAAAAAAGGGAAATAAGAAGAATTTTGAGGTCACAGCTGACAACTTTGAATGTTCCAGTGCAGGTAAACTCTCCAGTGAAGCAGGGTATTCTGTAGGCCTCAATTCGGACACACAAGAGGCAAATGACAGAATATTTTTTTTAGGAAAATCCCAGCAATATCTAAAAAGCTTTTTTGCGGCACTTAAGGTCTTTTATCACATCATATAAAGTAGAAAACGATCACATTTGACGCATGTTAAAGGCAGATGTTAAAGTTGTCCCTAACACGTCTAACGTGTAGGCTAACAGTTTCGGTCACTTTGGCGAAGTATTTTTTAATGTATTTATTTATGTATTCACGTAAAGTTACCGAATCAACATTGCTCTGTTTTATCATGATTTACTGAACGTGTTTCGTAAAATTGTTGTACAACACTTATATTGGGCGATATTAATTTATCAATCCAGTGACAGTTGCTTAGGCCTATGTCTAAAACAGCTTCATTCAAAATCCAGTTTCCTAAAGCTAGGCTATATGTTCATTTTTTACCTCTTATTTTTTTATTTATTTGTTTTCCATTATAACCATTAGAATTCATGTGGTTTCTATCTTCTTTTAGCTTTGTCAGAAAAGGAACACTTGTTTTCTCAGCGATTTCTTTTAAACTGCATTCTGATAAATGACCATGAGATGGCGCTGCATACAAACACTTTGAGGCCTAGCTGTGACATTTGTTTCACAATAATCAGCTCTGTTCTCTGCAGAGACATTTGTGTTTTAGCGGCTCTCTGTGTATGCTTGTGCTGAAAGAAGCACGTTTGTCTAACATGATCGATATGCATCTCACCTTCTCAAGCTGGGGATGAAATTGAAATTGATTTGTGAAAAGTGTTATTCAAAAGATCCACCCGGTGATGTAGCTGCTTTGTTGGCAATGCCATGGCTGTTTGCGGCATATAAAAGGACCCCAATTTTCTTTGCATTTTACTACCTCTGGGTTTGTTGTTATCGAACACGAATTACTTTCACTCGCACCTTCTCATTTTCAACAGCAGATATGGTTCCATCTGTGGTTCCATTACCCTGAGTAATGCGTTGTAATTAGCCAACTATAAAGATGAAACACTTTCATTTATTATCCATTAGGGTTTGTGCAATTTTAAAAGACCTCCTTTATTCCATAAGGGAAATGAGAGCTTATGCTGTTTTGTTTCTTTCCTCAAAATAAGAAACATGTAGAGTTGGGTGTATGGCTGAACGATATATCAAAATGATCTTAATATCAATCAGCTATACTGCTTATCCCTATTGGGATTCAGGCTGAGCATCATGGACAGGTGTGAAAATGCATTTTATAGAAACAGTAAAATGAAAGAACACATAACTGAACACGATTTTAGTCCCGTAGTTTCAGAAATAGCATTCATAAAGAACCCGTCATTTGCTCTCTGCTACAATGTTTGGCAAATTGATGGCTTTCCTGTGGCTCAGTGGTTAGAGCATGGCGATGGGGTTCGATCCTAGGGATTGCACATATCCAGAAACAAATGTATTATGTAAAATGCAATGTTTGGATAAAAGCGTCTGCCAAATGCGTAAATGTCCAAACATTTATCAAGGCTTTCAAAATGTGCATTTGTACATTTTCAAAGAGTTAACTTACCACTCACAGATGCAATTTTAGCATCGCCAGCCCTGGCAAAGCTGGGAATTATTATTTAAAGGCCAGAGAAATGAACTAATCAAACAAGGGACAAGGGCCATTAACCAGCCATGAGAGAGGGGGAAAGAAACATGGAGGAGAACAAACCACAGTAAGATTAATAACAAGCGTCTGTGAATCTACAAAAGCCTGTTTGTCTGCACCCAGCGAAGCTTGGGAGATTTTTAACACGTGATGCTACGGAGCTTTCTGCACGCATGATGAAAACAGGAAACATTCGAAGCTTGTCATTTCTTTGTTTACATCTTAAAACTGATGTCGTCATTTACATGTTTGTGACTTCGATGCCAACCACTTCTCACATACAACACATAGTTCTAGAGTCTTCTTTAAAGTATTCCTCCAGGAATTAGGAAATCTACAACTGTGAAACAATCCCATCATAAATAATGACCCCTCCGAATATACAATCCCTCAGCAAAGCGAACGATAATTAAATGTTCTATGCAAGAAAGCACAGGAGAAGTTCCCATGTCACCGGCGTACACACACAGTCTCAGACACGCAGACATTTTCGCTGATTACTTTTGGCCCAGCCGTTCATTCGTGTGTCTATGTGAATTTTCTGTCCGCGTTTTCTCCGTAATGAAACGCTGACTTTGTGGCATGTTTGATTTAAATGATTTTGGCATACAGTGATATCACTGGCTCAGGAATGTGATCTACAGAGAACTCATTAAAATAGCAGAAACTAATATCACGGAGACCAAAAGGACATTACCCGTACCTGTCTCATCTGGAGAGAAGAATTATCTAGGAAACACGCTGTCATAAACAGGAACCTGGCGTAATGATGCTTTAATAATTGATGAAATAATGGTTTTGTCGGAGCGTGATGCTGTTTTTCAAGCAATAGTCGAAGCATTTGAGAAACCTGACGTTATTTACCCAACGCTTATTTTCTTACGAACCTGTGTGCTGTTATTTTCTTTTCTGTGGAACAAAAAGAAAGATCATTTGGAGACATTTTACACACCTTTGCATTCGAGTCACCTGCCATCTGTCTAACTTTGCGAAGAACTCGAACTATATCGCAAGTTTTTAAAAAGAAACGAAGGCTTCGCGTGAGGATAAGACCAAAGTTAAGTCTTTCTCCTCTTATCCTTTTCTCCTTAAAAATGAATGAAAATCCGCAGTTGATAATTAAATGTCATTACCCAACACTCTTAAAGGAACAGCTCACACAAAATGAACAATCCGTCATCATTTACTCACATTTACTAACTTTCTTCCGCAGAACACAAAAGAAGAAATTTCGAAGAATGTTGGTGACCAAATAACACCGCACCTATTGACTTCCATTGTATGGCCACAAAACCACTGAGACATTTCTCAAAATATCTTCTTTTGAGTCATAGACAGGTTTTGAACCACATGAAGGTTAATAATTTATGACGCAATTTGTATTTGTTTAGTTTATGTTTAGTTTAACTGTATATAGTGCATATATACTTTATTCTTTTTTTACGGTTGGAGTTTGTCAGATTTGTTACTATTAAAGTGATGGTGGTGAGCAAATAATGTCAACATGTCTCCTCACCTTTATAGTTTTATTTATACTCCAAAAATATGAATCAATAACATTAATTTTAATCTCATAGCCCCAAACACGTCTCTTCTCAAACTCCTTTTCTGTATGTCCTCACCGCTTGACAACTTTTAGATGTTTCTGGACATCCCGATTCGGAAACTCTCGGCCGTGCGCGCTCGATCGTCTTTACAGTCGTCATTCAATCTCAGCTGTCTCTTTTCCAGCCGATGGCTCATGGCAGAAGCTCTATTCTGTCTCCATCTCCTGCACCCTGTCTCTCTGATGTGACACGGACGACTAGCTTGACTCTCCTATTAAGACTGCACATACATCCTGCTCTTCGCCGTCAGCCCGTTCTCTCTCATCCGCCTCCTCTTTCGTGTTCTCCATGCATTGTGTCATAAACTGACGGCTACTGGTTTGTGTTCTGTCTGTTCTGACAATTTAGGCAAAGGAGAAGACATCCAAGGCAAGAGTGGGCAGACGCGTGTCAGGTTGCGCTACGCTCTCCATCGAGAGGCGATGTTTTATAGAAATACAGACAGCATCGTGTAGTATTGTCATTATAAGTATAGCCTGCTAACTTTGTAGGCAATAATTACACTTTCGCACGCTTCTGAGCTTCTCCTCATCCCTAATGATGCCCTTGCTTTAAATCCAATACAAACAAATATCCTAGATTACCATGATTAAAATTATTTTCTGGAGTGATTCATCACCCCGTTCTCATATTAGGTAGGCTGAGCCTTATTTAGCTTTGCATGCGTCTAATTACACGCTGCCTAAATTGCACGAGGTGTCGTGCTTCACGATATCCCCTTGTTTCTGGAAAAAGGGGAGTCGCGGGTTGTGAGTGAGTACAGACCGGTCCAGATGCTGAGCTTATCCTCGTAAAGCCCCGGTTGGCATGGCAATAGGCCCTAAAGCACTCCCTCCATCTTTGTTGGCGGCCGCGACGGGTTTTTTAGCTAACTCAACAGATGCTTCTCAGGCTCAGAACTGCTCCGAGGGGGTTCTGGGATTGAGGATGAGCTCCGGATGACTCAGAGGTCAAATTAAATGTTGCGAGCTCTGTGACACCGTGAGTCTACATGGAGGGTCGCCAGTTTGAGAGGTCTCAGGGACTTATAAAGATGTGACCGAGCGTAACCGCTGTTAGTGTTTGTCATCATGCTGTAATGACTGAACCCGAAACACAGATCAGATGGGAACTGCTTTCCTCTCAGGATTCATCTGTTTTCTTTAGAACTGTGTGGAGGTTTTATTTCAAATCCTGCATCTAGATCTAGATTTACACTGAAATGAAGTTGCATCAATCTATCTATCTATCTATCTATCTATCTATCTATCTATCTATCTATCTATCTATCTATCTATCTATCTATCTATCTATCTATCTATCTATCTATCTATCTATCTATTCATCTATCTATCTTGATAGATGTAATTGAAATGGAGTTGAAATGAAAATAAAAAAGTATTTATTTATTGAATTTTTCAGCATTAATTCTGCCCAGCTCTCTCTCTCTCTCTCTCTCTCTCTCTCTCTCTCTCTCTCTCTATCCATTTATACATACATGCACAAATCCACATAAATGAAAAGTAGAAATGTTCACGCATAAAATATTATGTTTTGTCCCATCATGAAGCTTTACAAATAGGCAGCTTCACCACCGTTTCTTTTGTCAGATGTAACGTGTCCAAATATTCAGCGTTAAAGTCAGACAAATTTAAGCCTGTCAGAGGTGCAGAACAGAAGTCTTTCATAGAGATTCTGCTGACTAATGGGCGCTCTCCTCAAATCTCTCAGAAGCAAACGTTGAGACAAGCGCTGATGGAGTAATGCAAATTGCTCCGGTGTCTCTGCGTGTTTCTGTAGCTCTGAGTTCAGCCCTCATCTCCAGCGGCGTCAGCCGCAGTGAGGCGTTTCATTTCAACCTCTCCTCAGCTGTCAATTCACATTTACATAAAGCAAATGAGTGAAACGGCTGCCACACACCTGCCTCAACTTTTAATTGCTCTTGACTGTCTAATTATTCAGGCCGGCATTAGAACACTTTGGAAAGGGTGGTGTATGTACACAGGACATGTTGCCTGATAGGAACAGATGCCGAAAGAGTTTGCAATCATTATTAACCAGGGCCATAACAACAAAAAGCATTCGGTTCAATACCGTAGCATTTCGATTGATGTTGTTGAATATGTGTTTTTTATTTGTTGATGGATGTTATCGAAGCGTCTGTTTTATTATGAAGTAGACACGTAGAAATGTTTTTTTACATTCTGTTTGACCCCAACAAAACACAGTAGAAAAATCTAATAATGTAAATGCAAGCAGACAACTGCCGAAGTGCCCGGAGGAATACGTTTTTTGTGTTGTTGTTTCAAAAGACTCTTTGGAGATCTCAATTGTTTTATTTATGTATCAACTTTGTTTCAGATGCTTCTGCTAAAATACTTTAAGTATTAGAAAATAGACACAACATAGACAATTGCAAAAAGAAAAAATACAACATATATAAGTAATAATTTATAGTTATAAGTTACATTGAAATTAATGTGAATGGCTGAGATGATTTGGTCGTAGAACAGTAACAATAATATTTCATTAGTAAACATTATTTAACCAAAATTCTTCTACAGCATTTTACGTAGTTAATTTTTCAAATCTTAAAGTTGTGTCTGTTAAATTAGTTAAGGCACAGTGAACATGAACAAACAATGAACAATTGTATTTGTATTAAGATAAAAAACAAATTTAAAATATTTTTTTTATTACTTTTATTATTAATAAAATAAACTTTAAGAAATGTCATTGTTTGCTAGCTGGAATAAACAATGTTTATGAATGATACTCTATTGTAAAATGCTGAATATCTGAGTTTATATTAACATCTTTGGATTGCAGACTTGGTAACTTGGCAAATCTGAGCACAGTTTGAGACACTGTTGAGATCTCTTTTAAATCTCTAGAAGAGATACGGTACATGCACAATTGTAAGCTTTCTGCAAGTATTCTAGTGAAAGTATCATAACGCTAGAGACGAAGTGCAGAACAGTGTATAAGTTAGTAAAGTGTCCTAGGAACAGGTGTGACCAGTTTTTGAAGATGGATTCTGCTCCGGGTTAAGGTTGGAAGTTAACCACCGAGGGACAGCGAACACATCACTTCTCACTTGAACAGAGGCAGAAAAAAGGACATTCCTAGCGGAGACGTATGAGCACATAGGCAGTGGTCAAAGGCAATTTTCCAGATAAGATTCAAACCTGAGGTTTTTCAAGAAACATTTTCCTCTTCTTCATCTACATCGCTAGATGAGAGACTTACTCCCGCTAGACACCTGCTGTAGAGACAGTTGAACTTCTTACATTCTAGTTAACTTGCCAGAGTGATTGATAAATATTTAACTCATTTGATAAATGTTTCATAATGCTATTTGACGAATATATTTCAAATGTTGTTTATTACCACAACGGTTCTCTTTTAAAGTGATCTTGGCCAGAAATAACCCGTTTTGAAGTCTGGCACATAGGAAGAGGACGGCAAGCAGAGGTGAAGACGGTAACCGCTTGTGATCGTGTGGCTGTGTGCATGAAGTTTTACTTCCATATCATTCAAGACAATCGTCTTTAGAAGTTATCTACACTCTTGAAAAGGATGTGTTAACATTGTTTGTGTTATGCTGCTGTAAAATGTAACACAACATTTTGTGAGTTATCCTTAACTGAACACATAGGGGTGGTTTTCCAGACAGGGATTAGCTTAAGCCTGGGCTAGGCCTTAGTTTTAACAAACATACCTTACTAAAAACATTACTTGTGAATTTTGAGACAACACAGAGGAACTGATGTATTTTGAGATTATGTCAGTGCAAGTTGTTTTCAATTTGGACAGTTTACATTTTTTTTGTCTAAAACTAGTTTAATCTCTGTCCGGGAAACCACCCCAAAATATTTTAATAAAAGAAATTAATTTTCCTGAATATTTAATATCTAGATTGCAATATTACTCTATTACTTTGAATATATTGATAATGATAATATACACTGCTTGGAAAAAATAACAGTAACTTAGTAAATATCACAAAAATAAAAAGCTATATTAACTTAAAAAAATCTTATTAAATCATTTAGGGGTTTTGGGACATATTAATAAAAAATTCTCTAAAATGTACATATATTATTTAAGTTAATTTAATGAAAAGAAATAGTAACAAATTATTCTATATATATCGAGTTACTCAGATTTACTTTACTTACATTTGAATTTACATTTACTCGATTTAAACAGTATATTTCATTGATTTTACAGCTTTAAAGGCTTTTCTTTGTGAGTAAATCACAGTTAAACTTTTAGAGTGGGTTCAAAAGTTTAGGGTCACTTACTATAAACACTTTTCCACATTTTAGAAAATTGCAATCGAAACTACAGTATGCAATACTAAAACATAAAACATAAGTCAACACAGTAGTCAACATTTGAAGTAGATGAAAAAAGTTGGGACAACTTTGATGAACCATTTTGATTTTTACACTTCATAGTAAAAAATGACTTTTTAGTTTCTTGTGGTCTCACCCTGAGATGTTTTTTTTAATTCGAGGAGTTCTTATTGGCTCCTTTCTCGTTATCAGTCGGTCCTTTGGGATTTGTAATTAAAGAAACTAGTATGTTGTTAACATTCAATCATACGTTTTTCAAAAGATCACGAGAAACATTTCATATGAGTGACCCGGAAAACTTTTGAAAAGTATATAATCTGTACAGTTTAAACCAGTCTGATTAATCCAGATGTCATATCACAGCATTCAGAGTCTGAATTCTGTTAATAGTCTGACTGACATCCGTCATTGTGTAAAGCAAAGCCAGACAAAACAAAATCCATCCTCGTTGAGTCTGTCAAGCACCATTAGTCTGCTGTGACAGAGTGGATCAGTGACAGTTTAACCGGCCCCGGGAAAGTGACGCAGTCGAGTGGTGACACATCCGTCATGGAAGTTGTCGGATGTAACGTGGCAATGCGGAAAAGCGCGCGTTCGACGCGGATAGAGAGATAGAGTGCGGCTGAAGGATTGATAGATTGCAGACAACAAAGTGACGTTTCTTTTGAAAGGTGACCGGGAGATTCTGGTGTAATTACTACAGTGATCGTCGCATTGATTGGCTGAACTTTTGATTGACAGCTCTGATTATCTTTCGGGACGTATTTGGGACCCTGTAATTTTGTTTATCCTTTTTGTCGTTCGTACCTGTCATTTAATAGACGTTTATCATGGTCACGGCCTAATTTGCATACCAATGCGGAATGTGAATTTGGAAGCCGTGATATTAATGAGGTTTAATTAGATTAGGTTCAGCTTTTCCTCTGCATCAATTAACTATCCATTAACTTTGGCTGAGATCACGGAATCCTCCGTTTATAATTCCTGTATCAATACATTTCTAATTTAATTATATTTAATCTGTTATCTCAATCATTAGCATTTCAATCAGAAAGTGTTGAGGCAAGAAAATAAATTATAAATAGTAAATTGGGAGAAATAGCTTTGGCCATCTATAAATCATAATCTAGTTATATAAAAATGTTCAGCCGTTGCTATCAATCAGAAGTTGCGCGATTTAAGAAACTTAAAAGGTAAAACACGTCTGCCAGCGTGTTTGTGTAACCTTTCTGTCATCAGTTTGATTTTGTATTTTTACTTTGAAGACCGAATATCTGTTGAGAAACCCGGAGAGATATCTTGTTGTTTGTTATCTACATAAGCATGAAGCAGCATGTCTTAACCAGATTTGAGAAACAAGTGAAATGAACTAATTTAGAACTCATTTTTTTTTTCTAGCTAACAAAAGTTGAACTATGACTGGACACAGAACGTCTTAAACTTCTGAAAGGTCAGGCATCTTATTAAAGAGAGAAGCGTATACTTTCTCTAGGGGCTTTGGTGGTGCACATGGAAAAAAAACCCTGCCTTCAAATGATGCTTGTGCAAGTTTTTTTAAACATCATCTCTACAACTTTACATAATGCAGGACATGATCATCTTAAATGCTTCATTTTTCATGGCCTCTGACTGCAAGTTTAAGTCCCATCAGTATTCCTGTAGAGCATGATGGGAAGGTCATTACTGAATGCAGATAAATGTTACAAAATATAAACCACCGACCTCGGAAAAGCATAGAAAACTTAAGAAAGGTCAAATTTACATTTCACTATTCTCACGTTCATCCACCTCCACTTATCATGTTTACTGTATGCACCTATGTCCCATTTTTATTTTAGAAAAACAAGTAAAAAGTGATATCAGATGAACCACATGCCAACGTCCGACATCAATTGAGTCAGACACAAAACAGCTGGACAAAAGAGATCCGATCACAAAACAGGCCTCACAAAGTCTGAGCAAATCATATTACAGATTCTCCTCTTATGTCCAAACCTGACATGGAGATGACAGCTGATGGACTGATGGAGAAATGCCTAGACACATCAAAACGAGACTGACAGAAATTATTAATAAAACATTGTTAGCTGATGATGTTGTGAATAATGATGATTTTTCTTAAAACCTCATGACTATAGCGGTCGACTCAGATGGTGATACTACAGAACAGGATATATCATTAGTTTGTGGTCTGTATAAGATAAAAGATAATACAATTATATATATGTATATATTTTGCACTGCAAATAAATATGTTTACTTAAATGGCACAAGCAAATTTTGCTTCTTAAAGGGATTACTGACCCAAAAATGTAAATTCTGTCATAATTTATTTAATTGTCATTTCAAACCTATATGACGTTCTTCTGCAAAACAAAGAAGAAGATATTTGGAAGAAAGTTGGTAACTGTACAGCGACAGTGCCCATTGACTTCTTTTGTATGGACACAAAACCAATGCAAATGAATGGGTACCTTTTTAGGTGAACTATCACTTTAAGTAAAGAAAAAATATTTGTTGCAGTTTGTGTATCTCTCGCATGTGTGATATAAAAGGCAACTCAATTTGTTTTATGAAACTATAAAAATGTATGCAAATATCTGAAAACATGCACATATCAATTTTCTAGGCTGTTGGTACAGTAGGGTTTAGTTCAGACTCAGGTCAACACTTGTATAAACCACCCAAGCTGGTACAGTTTTCCACTGATGCCAATAATCTGAACAACCAAATGTTAACCTGGCTGGCATATTAGTTTTTTAGACAACAGTAAACACAATAATGTGAAGCCTGCTGGGAGAATTATCTGTCCCGATGAGCAGACGAAATGTCTCGGGATTCACTGGGTCAAATAAAGCATGAAAGAAGAAAGTAACCTTGTGCTTTTCTCTCACTGTCTTTCTTTTTTCTTCTTGTAACTCGTCCTTCATGGAGTTTTTTCATTAAGTGACTGGAGGGGGATAGTTCATTTTGTATCGAACTCTCCATTCAGCCTTCCAATGATCTATATCAGCCGGAAATGCATTTGCATGTATGCATATTTTCAATATATAAATGAAAAATTAAGAGACCATTTTAAAGATCATTTTTATTTCTTCTGAATTTATTTATAGGTAGGTGTTTAGGTAAAACTGTTATTTTTGTTTTATACTGTAAACTACTAACAATACTTTCCCAAATTTCAAATTTCAAGTTCATATTCATGAAAAGAATTTGGTCTCTTCATTCCAAAATAGCTGTTTTTTCAACCCATGGTTGGGTAAAAAATGAACAAACCAAACCGTTGGGTTAAAATGAACCTGTGCTGCGTTGTTCAACCCCACATGTTTTTTTAAACTTTTGGTCTAATATATTATTTCCTAGGTTAACTTAAACCAATGGTTGAGTTTGTCAATATTTTACCCAACCATGAGTTGAAACATCATATGCACTTCCAAAATATTCAGTCTTTTGAGTATTAGATATGGAATCGATCTGATCATTTTTGGCTGGATTCAAAGTGTAAAATAAAATATTCACGTCCGACTCGGTCCATACAGTACGATTCATCACGGGAAGAGTGAATTATAAATGACCCATGATCTCATATTTGACCTTGCAAATCCGGAATCTCGGTTCCACAATAACAAATCCCGCTGGAAACAATTACGAACCTTCTGTTCTGAGGTTAATGTTTAATCGTATATTGATTTTTATCTTGTTAAAGGGAACTTGAAACTAATCCGATGCAACCTGTGTGTTCGCGCGTATGCGGTTGCCTTGCAGAGAGCTCAATTTAGAAGTTATTTTCAGGTGTTCCTGCCACTCCGTGAGAGATCTCTCTGATGTTCTTGTCACTAAGAGTAAACCACCTCTAAATTACTGTCAGCCTAACGTAATTTACAGAGAAAGGTAGGCGAGCGAGCAAGAGAAAGAAAGAAAGAAAGCGAGGTGCCGCGCGCATCTGCTGTACGTGACGGACCTAAAATTGCGGTTTAAAGCCCAGCAGATGTGTTACAGTCGTGTGTGACAGATGTCTTTTTTAAAGTTGCAGTTCTGTTGATGAGAGCACAGATTCTTAAGCGAGTTAGCGTTGATGATTGACTTCATCGGCTGGATTTGACTCGGAGGAGACAACCTGAGAATACCAAGAACATCTGCACACAACCTGTCTCGTAATTAACCGTATCCACGCGCGGTCCGATTGACACAAACCTGTTTGTATTCGCCGAGAGCTCGCAAGCTGTGTTGTCAAGGCATCTTACGTGTCGATGTGAGTTTATTACTGTTGTCTAATTGTGCACGGGCTTTGTCAGACAATATTATTATCTAAATCAAGAATGAGAGTTAAAATAAACCTTGCATGTCCTTGTGATTCATAGCCCCTGTTATACTCTTTTAAGTTGTCAATGTTTAGTTTTAATGAGGAGATAAAGAGTGTCAATGCTGGATGAAAGTTTGTTTG